>JACEFZ010020215.1:0-305000 GCA_014155875.1 Cepaea nemoralis
TATTGGGGTAACAAAAGTAAACAGACAATAGCTGTGGTTGGATGTTGTCTAGCGTGCTCTCTGCTTCTTCCCTCTACATCTACGAGTGTCGATTAGTATCTGTGGATTTATCTCTCAAGGAGAGTTGTAAAATGGACGTATTTTGCTTCACTGACTGACAATATTACGCTGGGTGAGGTGCGAGTAAGGAGGGGGTGATTTGACTGTTCCCGAGGAGGAAGAACCACGTCACTCACCGAATGCTGACTGATTAATACAAGTGTGGAACCAGCACCGTATGCCCCAAGGTGCAGTAAGAAACGCAACAGGTCACTTTACTTGCTTACTTTACTGACATATGAGAATATGTCTGTCTACCTGTCTGTCTGTCTGCTGTCCTGCTTGTCTGTCTGTCTGTCTGTCTGTCTAAATGTTGTATATCTGCTTCCCTGTCTATGTGCCTGGCTGTCTGTATGTCTGTCTTCCCATCTGTCAGTCAGTCTCTCCGTCTGTCTACCCACCAATCCAACTAACTATATGTCCGTGTTTTATTAATCTGCCTGCCGATCGGTCGGTCAGTCGGTCTGTCCTAGCGTCTGCCTGACTGTCTGTCTGTAGGTATGTCTGTCTGTCCGTCTATCACTTATCCAACTATCTACCCATCTCTCTATTTTTGTGTCTGTGTTTTATTACCCTGCCTACCCGTGTGTCTGTCTATTTGTCTGTTTGTCTCTCTGCCTGTGTGTCTCAAGGGCGCGATGACACCTCTAGATCTATTTACTGAGCCTACATCTGCCTGTAAACATAATCACTCTCTGTGTGTCCCGAACATCTTCATGACTATGTGAGGCGATCCATCAGTGTCAGTCCTCCTTCAGACCACAATAGAAGCATCTCAACCCTGTGCACGAACTCTATCTTCACGGGTAGAATTTCAATATAAGTATACCAGGATTCACACATACTATAACTATAACTATCATTATGTATACTGCCGCAAGGGGTAAGCGCTCACGTTGCAGATCTCAGTTTTCAGCGTTTCGGATCATTCTTACTGCTGACATTAAAGCATGAAAGTAATGTAAAACAGAATTGGTGGAAACTGGATCTCAGGGCTCAAATATGCAGATGATACGGTTCTCCTCTCTAACAGTTCTATGGGATTAGGACAGGTAAAGCTGTCTGTTTAAGGACACATCAAAGATCAAAACCTTTTTATTGAATATAAAAATATGTCCGCGTGGCCGAATGGATAAGAACGCGTCTTTTTAAACATCCGATGCGCTGATGCCGAGGTAAGCGGTTCAACCCCTACACCGGACAGCTGCAGTAAAATGTTGACCTGTCGTCCTAAACTTGGGGATGTAAATCACAAATACATCTGAAGTCGAGTGGGTTCTCCTGATGGCGAGGGACAATGTTATTAGGAAATTCTATTATAATCCACACGCAAAATTCAGTCCATCTCTACAATAAATAGTGTATATGGACTACGCTTGAGTTCAAAGCGATTATTTTGGGTGTGCAGATGATGCTGCAGTTACCACCCACTCTGAGGAAGAATTGCAATGTCTACTATCTGCATTCTCCAATGCTTGTTCTGAATTTGGTTTAAAGTGATGGTAACCCTAAAAACTTAAATTCTATAATGCTTAATTTCTATGTTCTTTTATGGTATAGGGTATGATACTGAAGACAGCTGATCGATAAAATATTGTCAAATTGACTGTGCACTTAATGGTTGCTATGGAAACCAAGATAAACAGCGGCCATATTGAATTTCTTAACGCACCTCTAAACAGTTAGTTTGTAATGAACAGGCTAACTTCTATGTTTTATGTGTACATGAATAGTTTACAAGTTTAGTAGAAAACTTTAATATCTCTTCGCATTTTTCCTTCTTCATAATTTTAAAATTTTAACGACAGTTTTCATGACTTTGTTTTTGTTTTTTTACTGCTACACAAACACTATAACTTAATATTAAAGATTGTTCTACTCATAATGTAAGTAATACAATGAAGAATATCTGTGCACAGTGTCATTACAATCTAACTAATAGTTTTAAAATCAATTGTACCTAAGTATAAGAAACTGGCGAAATGAGAAAACGGGGAAAAACTATTAATTTTTAGTTTTTTTAATACTATTACAGTTATTTTAATGTTTTAATGACTTTTTTTTTTTAATACACAAAAACAGTTTACAACTGTGACATTTAGAATAGTCCTGCTGAATATGCAGGACCTCCCTCCAAGGCATGCAACTCACCTTGTCTCTTCAGTTTGGCCGCTCGTACAGTGTCGCGTCTTTTAGTTTGTTTGTCCTTCTTGTACTTCAGACTATTTCTTACTTGCTTCTGCATCCTAAATGTTCCTAGTCTCTGCATATGCAGGCCTGAAGAATGTCCATAAAACTGGGCAGTGTCTTGGGCAGCAGCAGCTCCAAAGTTGAACTCTCTTGCTGCAGTTACAACTGCAAACTGAACGCGCTTGCAAGAGGCAAAGTTGTCTTTAGTGCATCGAGTCCATATCAAGCTGTGTAAACACTAATTTGAATTCTTAGTTTGTCCTGACGCACAAATACTAAGTACTTTAGTGTCAGACAGCCTTTCATAAATTAGCAAAAAGAAGACACAGATTATGTCACAAGGTGCACACGGGGTACCATCAATATTTATTAACGACGCCGAACTAGAGATGGTAGACCATTTTACATATCCAGGATCAGTGGTAAATAGCAAATTATCCCTAGATCAGGAAATCAACATCAGGATTGGTAAGGTAGCAATGAACAGGTTAAGAAAAAGAGTCTGGGAGAACAGGAAACTTACTGCCAAAACAAAAGTCCTTGTCTATCAAGCCTGTGTCCTTAGTACTCTTCTTTATGGCAGTTAAGCCTGGACAACTTACTCACACCAAGAGAAACATTTAAACAGCTTTCTTATGCGGTGTCTGCGAAGAATTCTTGGTATTAAGTGGCAAAACAAAATCACAAATACTGAAGTATTGGAAAGATCAGGTTGTGTGACGGTTTATTCCATGCTCGGTCTTCGTAGACTTAGATGGATAGGACATCTTAGGAGGATGGATGATGGTAGAATACCAACGGACATCTTTTTTGGTGAATTACAGATGGGTAAGAGATCTCAGTGTCGGCCTCTACTACTATACAAAGATGTGTGTACACGGGACATGATTGATACTGGCGTTGACAATGCACATTGGGAGCAAGTCGCCGCTGAACGTGTTGCATGGAGGGCAAATATCAGAAATGGAATAAAGACAAAGGAGAAAATTATTGCAGATAAGTCACACACCGAGTGTGTGAGACGTAAGGTGGCGCATGATGGTGGAAATGACCACGTGTTCACATGCACCCACTGTGGACGAACATTTACAGCGCGAATGGGCCTTATCAGTCACACTGGCTACCGCCATGGGTAATAGTTATTAAGCCTTTCTGAAGCACAAGACGGCAAAGTGCCATTGAAAATGAATATATATATATAAAGGTAAAATAGTGTCCACAAAGAAATAAAATATAAAATTAAGTGCCTTTCTATACGCCTGGAAGAGTATTGGACATATGGTGCCATTGCCATATTTGTATAGACTAATCGGCGCTGGCCGGGTGGTTTGCTCAATATCACACCTCCGCATTTATTTCCCAAGACGTTTTATAGTACCCATTTAGGCTTGGTTGGCAAGGACACACGGGTCAACCTGAACAAGTCGCCTGGATGCAGATTCCAACCCGTGAATACCGGGGCAGAAGACGAGTGTATAACTAATACGGTACTGTGGGTCCCGTCCACAGACAATATCAACCAACAATTACAAGCAAAACTGACGAAGTTGAAAATGTTACAAGGTTGGAATATGTTTGCTCCAAATATAGCAACAACGGGAATTTGAGATGTCAATAGAAGACAGGCATAACAATGTGCAGAAGTTAAACAGCATGACGAACCTGTACCACAACACCAACAAACACATGGAAGTAAACATTTTGAGAACGTACATCTTTCCTCTGGCAACATGCGTCTTTCCTCTGGCAAAATTATCATTCCTCTGGCAAAATGATCTTTCCTCTGGCAACATAATATTTCTTCTAGTAACATAATATTTCCTCTGGTACCATACATCTTTTCTCTGGCAAAATGATCTTTCCTCTGGCAACACAATCTTTCCTCTTGCAGCATAATCTTTCCTTTGGCAACATAATCTTTCCTCTGGCAACATAATCTTTCCTTTGGCAACATAATCTTTCCTCTGGCAACATACGTCCTTCCTCTGGCAAGGTACGTCTTTCCTCTGGCAACATACCGATGTGGATAGGGAATCATTTCACAAATAGTCACTTTTGTGCTGGGTCTCGCGGGTGTAAGAGGAAAGAACCAGATGACAGGCTTGCGGGTAGTGTCGGCAGCGGACTTGCAATGGACCAGGCTGATCAAGTGGATGCGCTCAGAAAGGTAGGGTGGTTAAGGGAATCAAGCGATGACTGTGAATCGACGACTTTGATAAGACTGCAAGAATATGAAACCAACAGGGATGAAACCAGACCATGTGGCTATATGAGTCAGAGAAGTGTATTAAAGCAACACAGAACTATCGTCAGCCGCCGTACGCTGAGGGAGATGCTGGGGAGGAGGTCCTAGCATCTATGTTGTTGGTTGTGCAGTGGGGATAATCTGTAGGCTAACTAATAATAACCTCAGATCATCATGTGCCATGCCGGTAAGCGAGGTGGTCATGTTTCGCCATCTTACATGATCATGAGAGTTGTGGATCAGCGCTGTGTTCTTGTCCTGACCATGCCATGTTGTCAAGCCATCCAGGCATTTACTTCTCTGCCTTGCCCTTGTTGTCATCCCCCTCAATCTTGCCATTTGTCACCAAGTTCTCTAGTTTATTTCTTTTCACAACGTGTCCAAAAATGCGACTGTGTACGTTTAATTTCTCTAATCAGTTTGCGGTTTTCATAGGCCCCTTGTAGAACTTGCTCATTGTTTTTCTCTCTGTCCATAGTATTCAAACCCTACAGAAGAAAACCCCGGCTTGTGAACTGAAAAGTTACCGGGAAATTCCTATAATACCGTGGATCAGGAATAAAATCACGGCTGTTGAACTGACATTAACGGGAAATTATCACAATTCCGTGGATCAGGAAGACAAGAAATACATACATTCT
Source organism: Cepaea nemoralis (assembly GCA_014155875.1). Taxonomy (NCBI): domain Eukaryota; kingdom Metazoa; phylum Mollusca; class Gastropoda; order Stylommatophora; family Helicidae; genus Cepaea; species Cepaea nemoralis. The sequence continues at coordinate 5,176 of JACEFZ010020215.1, forward strand.
ACAAGATCTGGACGTGGATGAAAACTGGATCATAAACAAAGTCATGTCCCGGAAACTGACATAGTCTGGCCTTATCAAACGTCACCGTAGCTGGGATAGAACTGTGAATGGAAGGTCTGGTGTGTCTGAAGAAAAATGTTTAGATATCCAAGACAGAATCCTGAAAAGTCCAAGTAAGTCCTTAAGGAAAAAGTCGCAACACGTGAGCGTATCAGTGAGCCACACGGCATGGACTATAAGAAGATTGGCAGTACATGAGATAGAAGGTTGTGGACAGACATGATCACCAACGCCACACGGCAGGGACTATATGAAGGATTGATAGTACAAGAGACTGGAGCTGTGAACAGACATGATCACCAACACCAAACCGCATGCACTATAGGAAAAAGAAGATAAAAATGATGATGATGATGATGATGATGATGATGATGATGATGATGATGATGATGATGATGATGATGATAAGGGTGCTATGAATGCCTACCTGTTAATTACTGTAAACCAACACACCTGGGTAGCGTCTTAATTCGACGTTGATGAAGTTGCGACAGAGTCCACACACTCACCGAATCACTTGTATGTACAAGTCCTAAGTCTGACGTCTTCGTCCAGAATCTCCCGCCAGCTGCACGGATTTGATGGAAACTGTCAGCGACCTCACAACGACTAACCGCAGAATCCAAGACGCGGATTGTCAGCTGGGCAAATCTGGAGACCAGGGACGGCACTTGGGACATACCAGGCTCCGCGTGTCACGTGCTGTCAGACGATGCAGCTCCCCCACGTGATGTGGCTTGGAACTGATGTCATGACACTACCAGGCCAGAATACGCGCTGTTACCACTGCTATAGATGAGAGTTAGGGTGAGCGTTATCATAATCGGTAAAAAACAACTGACATAGAATGTGTTGTTTTTGCGGTCGCTCGCTTTGAACTCAAGCGTAGTCCATAAACATGCTGTTACTTCTAGTGCGCTGGGGGGTTGATTTTTTTTTTAATGCGTGTGAATTAGCTTTGCCTACTACCAGTGTCCCTCGCCATCAGGCGAACCCAGACTAATTTCTGAGGTACTTGTAATTTAGTCTCCAAGTCAAGGACGAGAAGTCAACACTTTAGTCGACCTGACCGGTGTAGGGGTTAAACCCGCTGTCTCGGCATAAGCAATCCGTAAGTTTAAGAGCAAGGGTCCTTATCCATTCCTCCACGCTGACCTCCACATGGTAGAGTGAGTTATGTTGCACAGTTTCGTCACGTCTGTGTCTCAATACATCCTCGTACTTCAACACCCACCCCCCACCCCCAGGTTTGCTTTCCCTAGCCTTAGATTGTCCCCAGTCTACGTACAAGGACTTTGACTGTCCCCAGTCTACCTACAAGGACTTTAAATGTTCCCAGTCTATCTACAAGGACTTTTACTGTCCCCCGTCTACCTACAAGGACTTTGATTGTTCCCAGTCTACGCACAATGACTTTGACTGTCCCCAGTCTATCTACAAGGACTTTGACTGTCCCCAGTCTATCTACAATGACTTTGACTGTCCCCAGTCTACCTACAAGGACTTTGACTGTCCCCAGTCTATCTACAAGGACTTTGACTGTCCTAAGTCTACCTACAAGGACTTTGACTGTCCCCAGTCTACCTACAAGGACTTTGACTGTCCCCAGTCTACCTACAAGGACTTTGACTGTCCCCAGTCTACCTACAAGGACTTTGACTGTCCCCAGTCTACCTACAAGGACTTTGACTGTCCCCAATCTACCTACAAGGACTTTGACTGTCCCCAGTCTACCTACAAGGACTTTGACTATCCCCAGTCTATCTACAATGACTTTGACTGTCCCCAGTCAACCTACAAGGACTTTGACTGTCCCCAGTCTATCTACAAGGACTTTGACAGTCCCCAGTCTATCTATAAGGATTTTGACTGTCCCCAGTCTATCTACAAGGACTTTGACTGTCCCCAGTCTATCTACTATGACTTTCACTGTCCCCAGTCTACCTGCAAGGACTTTGACTGTCCCCAGTCTATCTACAATGACTTTGACTGTCCCCAGTCTATCTACAAGGACTTTGACTGTCCCCAGTCTATCTACAATGACTTTGACTGTCCCCAGTCTACATACAAGGAATTTGACTGTCCCCAGTCTATCTACAAGGATTTTGACTGTCCCCAGTCTATCTACAAGGACTGTGACTGTCCCCAGTCTATCTACTATGACTTTGACTGTCCCCAGTCTACCTGCAAGGATTTTGACTGTCCCCAGTCTATCTACAATGACTTTGACTGTCCCCAGTCTACCTACAAGGACTTTGACTGTCCCCAGTCTATCTACAAGGACTTTGACTGTCCCCAGTTTATATACAAGGATTTTGACTGTCCCCAGTCTATCTACAAGGACTTTGACTGTCAACAGTCCATCTACAATGACTGTGACTGTCCCCAGTCTACCTACAAGGACTTTGACTGTCCCCAGTCTATCTACAATGACTTTGACTGTCCCCAGTCTACCTACAAGGACTTTGACTGTCCCCAGTCTATCTACAAGGACTTTGACTGTCCACAGTCTATCTACAACGATTTTGATTGTCCCCAGTCTATCTACAAGGACTTTGACTGTCCCCAGTCTATCTACAATGACTTTGACTGTCCCCAGTCTATCTACAAGGACTTTGACTGTCCCCAGTCTATCTACAATGACTTTGACTGTCCCCAGTCTATCTACAAGGACTTTGACTGTCCCCAGTCTATCTACAAGGATTTTGACTGTCCCCAGTCTATCTACAATGACTTTGACTGTCCCCAGTCTACCTACAAGGACTTTGACTGTCCCCAGTCTATCTACAAGGATTTTGACTGTCCCCAGTCTACCTACAAGGACTTTGACTGTCCCTCGTCTACCTACAAGGACTTTGATTGTTCCCAGTCTACGCACAATGACTTTGACTGTCCCCAGTCTATCTACACAATGACTTTGACTGTCCCCAGTCTATCTACAAAGATTTTGACTGTCCCCAGTCTATCTACAATGACTTTGACTGTCCTTAGTGTACCTACTAGGACTTTGACTGTCCGCAGTCTATCTACAAGGACTTTGACTGTCCCCAGTCTATCTACAATGACTTTGACTGTCCCCAGTCTACCTACAAGGGACTTTGACTGTCCCCAGTCTATCTACAAGGACTTTGACTGTCCTCAGTCTACCTACAAGGACTTTGACTGTCCCCAGTCTACCTACAAGGACTTTGACTGTCCCCAGTCTACCTACAAGGACTTTGACTGTCCCCCAGTCTACCTACAAGGACTTTGACAGTCCCCAGTCCTACCTACAAGGACTTTGACTGTCCCCAGTCTACCTACAAGGACTTTGCAGTCCCCAGTCTACCTACAAGGACTTTGACTGTCCCCAGTCTATCTACATTGACTTTGACTGTCCCCAGTCTATCTAACAAGGACTTTGACTGTCCCCAGTCTATCTACAAGGATTTTGACTGTCCCCAGTCTATCTACAAGGACTTTGACTGTCCCCAGTCTATCTACAATTACTTTGACTGTCCCCAGTCTACCTACAAGGACTTTGACTGTCCCCAGTCTACCTACAAGGACTTTGACTGTCCCCAGTCTACCTACAAGGACTTTGACTGTCCCCAGTCTACCTACAAGGACTTTGACAGTCCCCAGTCTACCTACAAGGACTTTGACTGTCCCCAGTCTATCTACAATGACTTTGACTGTCCCCAGTCTATCTACAAGGACTTTGACTGTCCCCAGTCTACCTACAAGGACTTTGACTGTCCCCAGTCTATCTACAATAACTTTGACTGTCCCCAGTCTATCTACAATGACTTTGACTGTCCCCAGTCTACATACAGGACTTTGACTGTCCCCAGTCTATCTACAAGGATTTGACTGTCCCCAGTCTATCTACAAGGACTGTGACTGTCCCCAGTCTATCTACTATGAGTTTGACTGTCCCCAGTCCTACCTGCAAGGATTTTGACTGTCCCCAGTCTATGACTTTGACTGTCCCCAGTCTACCTACAAGGACTTTGACTGTCCCCAGTCTATCTACAAGGACTTTGACTGTCCCCAGTTTATCTACAAGGATTTTGACTGTCCCCCAGTCCTATCTACAAGAACTTTGACTGTCAACAGTCCATCTACAATGACTTTGACTGTCCCCAGTCTACCTACAAGGACTTTGACTGTCCCCAGTCTATCTACAATGACTTTGACTGTCCTCAGTCTACCTACAAGGACTTTGACTGTCCCCAGTCTATCTACAAGGACTTTGACTGTCCCCAGTCTATCTACAACGATTTTGACTGTCCCCAGTCTATCTACAAGGACTTTGACTGTCCCCAGTCTATCTACAATGACTTTGACTGTCCCCAGTCTATCTACAAGGACTTTGACTGTCCCCAGTCTATCTACAATGACTTTGACTGTCCCCAGTCTACCTACAAGGACTTTGACTGTCCCCATTCTATCTACAAGGATTTTGACTGTCCCCAGTCTATCTACAATGACTTTGACTGTCCCCAGTCTACCTACAAGGACTTTGACTGTCCCCAGTCTATCTACAAGGATTTTGACTGTCCCCAGTCTACATACAAGGACTTTGACTGTCCCCAGTCTATCTACAAGGACTTTGACTGTCCCCAGTCTATCTACAATGACTTTGACTGTCCCCAGTCTATCTACAAGGACTTTGACTGTCCCCAGTCTATCTACAATGACTTTGACTGTCCCCAGTCTATCTACAAGGATTTTGACTGTCCCCAGTCTACCTACAAGGACTTTGACTGTCCCCAGTCTACCTACAAGGACTTTGACTGTCCCCAGTCTATCTACAAGGACTTTGACTGTCCTCAGTCTACCTACAAGGACTTTGACTGTCCCCAGTCTACCTACAAGGACTTTGACTGTCCCCAGTCTACCTACAAGGACTTTGACTGTCCCCAGTCTACCTACAAGGACTTGACTGTCCCAGTCTACCTACAAGGACTTTGACTGTCCCCAGTCTACTACAAGGACTTTGACTGTCCCCAGTCTACCTACAAGGACTTTGACTGTCCTCAGTCTACCTACAAGGACTTTGACTGTCCTCAGTCTACCTACAAGGACTTTGACTGTCCCCAGTCTACCTACAAGGACTTTGACTGTCCCCAGTCTACCTACAAGCACTTTGGACTGTCCCCAGTCTACTACAAGGACTTTGACTGTCCCCAGTCTACCTACAAGGACTTTGACTGTCCCCAGTCTACCTACAAGGACTTTGACTGTCCCCAGTCTATCTACAATGGCTTTGACTGTCCCCAGTCTACCTACAAGGACTTTGACTGTCCCCAGTCTATCTACAAGGACTTTGACAGTCCCCAGTCTATCTACAAGGATTTTGACTGTCCCCAGTCTATCTACAAGGACTTTGACTGTCCCCAGTCTATCTGCTATGACTTTGACTGTCCCCAGTCTACCTGCAAGGACTTTGACTGTCCCCAGTCTATCTACAATGACTTTGACTGTCCCCAGTCTATCTACAAGGACTTTGACTGTCCCCAGTCTATCTACAAGGATTTTGACTGTCCCCAGTCTATCTACAATGACTTTGACTGTCCCCAGTCTACCTACAAGGACTTTGACTGTCCCCAGTCTATCTACAAGGATTTTGACTGTCCCCAGTCTACCTACAAGGACTTTGACTGTCCCTCGTCTACCTACAAGGACTTTGATTGTTCCCAGTCTACGCACAATGACTTTGACTGTCCCCAGTCTATCTACACAATGACTTTGACTGTCCCCAGTCTATCTACAAAGATTTTGACTGTCCCCAGTCTATCTACAATGACTTTGACTGTCCTTAGTGTACCTACTAGGACTTTGACTGTCCGCAGTCTATCTACAAGGACTTTGACTGTCCCCAGTCTATCTACAATGACTTTGACTGTCCCCAGTCTACCTACAAGGACTTTGACTGTCCCCAGTCTATCTACAAGGACTTTGACTGTCCTCAGTCTACCTACAAGGACTTTGACTGTCCCCAGTCTACCTACAAGGACTTTGACTGTCCCCAGTCTACCTACAAGGACTTTGACTGTCCCCAGTCTACCTACAAGGACTTTGACAGTCCCCAGTCTACCTACAAGGACTTTGACTGTCCCCAGTCTACCTACAAGGACTTTGACAGTCCCCAGTCTACCTACAAGGACTTTGACTGTCCCCAGTCTATCTACATTGACTTTGACTGTCCCCAGTCTATCTACAAGGACTTTGACTGTCCCCAGTCTATCTACAAGGATTTTGACTGTCCCCAGTCTATCTACAAGGACTTTGACTGTCCCCAGTCTATCTACAATTACTTTGACTGTCCCCAGTCTACCTACAAGGACTTTGACTGTCCCCAGTCTACCTACAAGGACTTTGACTGTCCCCAGTCTACCTACAAGGACTTTGACTGTCCCCAGTCTACCTACAAGGACTTTGACAGTCCCCAGTCTACCTACAAGGACTTTGACTGTCCCCAGTCTATCTACAATGACTTTGACTGTCCCCAGTCTATCTACAAGGACTTTGACTGTCCCCAGTCTACCTACAAGGACTTTGACTGTCCCCAGTCTATCTACAATAACTTTGACTGTCCCCAGTCTATCTACAATGACTTTGACTGTCCCCAGTCTACATACAAGGACTTTGACTGTCCCCAGTCTATCTACAAGGATTTTGACTGTCCCCAGTCTATCTACAAGGACTGTGACTGTCCCCAGTCTATCTACTATGAGTTTGACTGTCCCCAGTCTACCTGCAAGGATTTGACTGTCCCAGTCTATGACTTTGACTGTCCCCAGTCTACCTACAAGGACTTTGACTGTCCCCAGTCTATCTACAAGGACTTTGACTGTCCCCAGTTTATCTACAAGGATTTTGACTGTCCCCAGTCTATCTACAAGAACTTTGACTGTCAACAGTCCATCTACAATGACTTTGACTGTCCCCAGTCTACCTACAAGGACTTTGACTGTCCCCAGTCTATCTACAATGACTTTGACTGTCCTCAGTCTACCTACAAGGACTTTGACTGTCCCCAGTCTATCTACAAGGACTTTGACTGTCCCCAGTCTATCTACACGATTTTGACTGTCCCCAGTCCTATCTACAAGGACTTTGACTGTCCCCAGTCTATCTACAATGACTTTGACTGTCCCCAGTCTATCTACAAGGACTTTGACTGTCCCCAGTCTATCTACAATGACTTTGACTGTCCCCAGTCTACCTACAAGGACTTTGACTGTCCCCATTCTATCTACAAGGATTTTGACTGTCCCCAGTCTATCTACAATGACTTTGACTGTCCCCAGTCTACCTACAAGGACTTTGACTGTCCCCAGTCTATCTACAAGGATTTTGACTGTCCCAGTCTACATACAAGGACTTTGACTGTCCCCAGTCTATCTACAAGGACTTTGACTGTCCCCAGTCTATCTACAATGACTTTGACTGTCCCCAGTCTATCTACAAGGACTTTGACTGTCCCCAGTCTATCTACAATGACTTTGACTGTCCCCAGTCTATCTACAAGGATTTGACTGTCCCCAGTCTACCTACAAGGACTTTGACTGTCCCCAGTCTAACCTACAAGGACTTTGACTGTCCCCAGTCTATCTACAAGGACTTTGACTGTCCTCAGTCTACCTACAAGGACTTTGACTGTCCCCAGTCTACCTACAAGGACTTTGACTGTCCCCAGTCTACCTACAAGGACTTTGACTGTCCCCAGTCTACCTACAAGGACTTTGACTGTCCCCAGTCTACCTACAAGGACTTTGACTGTCCCCAGTCTACCTACAAGGACTTTGACTGTCCCCAGTCTACCTACAAGGACTTTGACTGTCCTCAGTCTACCTACAAGGACTTTGACTGTCCTCAGTCTACCTACAAGGACTTTGACTGTCCCCAGTCTACCTACAAGGACTTTGACTGTCCCCAGTCTACCTACAAGCACTTTGACTGTCCCCAGTCTACCTACAAGGACTTTGACTGTCCCCAGTCTACCTACAAGGACTTTGACTGTCCCCAGTCTACCTACAAGGACTTTGACTGTCCCCAGTCTATCTACAATGGCTTTGACTGTCCCCAGTCTACCTACAAGGACTTTGACTGTCCCCAGTCTATCTACAAGGACTTTGACAGTCCCCAGTCTATCTACAAGGATTTTGACTGTCCCCAGTCTATCTACAAGGACTTTGACTGTCCCCAGTCTATCTGCTATGACTTTGACTGTCCCCAGTCTACCTGCAAGGACTTTGACTGTCCCCAGTCTATCTACAATGACTTTGACTGTCCCCAGTCTACCTACAAGGACTTTGACTGTCCCCAGTCTATCTACAAGGACTTTGACTGTCCTCAGTCTACCTACAAGGACTTTGACTGTCCCCAGTCTACCTACAAGGACTTTGACTGTCCCCAGTCTACCTACAAGGACTTTGACTGTCCCCAGTCTACCTACAAGGACTTTGACAGTCCCCAGTCTACCTACAAGGACTTTGACTGTCCCCAGTCTACCTACAAGGACTTTGACAGTCCCCAGTCTACCTACAAGGACTTTGACTGTCCCCAGTCTATCTACATTGACTTTGACTGTCCCCAGTCTATCTACAAGGACTTTGACTGTCCCAGTCTATCTACAAGGATTTTGACTGTCCCCAGTCTATCTACAAGGACTTTGACTGTCCCCAGTCTATCTACAATTACTTTGACTGTCCCCAGTCTACCTACAAGGACTTTGACTGTCCCCAGTCAACCTACAAGGACTTTGACTGTCCCCAGTCTACCTACAAGGACTTTGACTGTCCCCAGTCTACCTACAAGGACTTTGACAGTCCCCAGTCTACCTACAAGGACTTTGACTGTCCCCAGTCTATCTACAATGACTTTGACTGTCCCCAGTCTATCTACAAGGACTTTGACTGTCCCCAGTCTACCTACAAGGACTTTGACTGTCCCCAGTCTATCTACAATAACTTTGACTGTCCCCAGTCTATCTACAATGACTTTGACTGTCCCCAGTCTACATACAAGGACTTTGACTGTCCCCAGTCTATCTACAAGGATTTTGACTGTCCCCAGTCTATCTACAAGGACTGTGACTGTCCCCAGTCTATCTACTATGACTTTGACTGTCCCCAGTCTACCTGCAAGGATTTTGACTGTCCCCAGTCTATGACTTTGACTGTCCCCAGTCTACCTACAAGGACTTTGACTGTCCCCAGTCTATCTACAAGGACTTTGACTGTCCCCAGTTTATCTACAAGGATTTTGACTGTCCCCAGTCTATCTACAAGAACTTTGACTGTCAACAGTCCATCTACAATGACTTTGACTGTCCCCAGTCTACCTACAAGGACTTTGACTGTCCCCAGTCTATCTACAATGACTTTGACTGTCCTCAGTCTACCTACAAGGACTTTGACTGTCCCCAGTCTATCTACAAGGACTTTGACTGTCCCCAGTCTATCTACAACGATTTTGACTGTCCCCAGTCTATCTACAAGGACTTTGACTGTCCCCAGTCTATCTACAATGACTTTGACTGTCCCCAGTCTATCTACAAGGACTTTGACTGTCCCCAGTCTATCTACAATGACTTTGACTGTCCCCAGTCTACCTACAAGGACTTTGACTGTCCCCAGTCTATCTACAAGGATTTTGACTGTCCCCAGTCTATCTACAATGACTTTGACTGTCCCCAGTCTACCTACAAGGACTTTGACTGTCCCCAGTCTATCTACAAGGATTTTGACTGTCCCCAGTCTACATACAAGGACTTTGACTGTCCCCAGTCTATCTACAAGGACTTTGACTGTCCCCAGTCTATCTACAATGACTTTGACTGTCCCCAGTCTATCTACAAGGACTTTGACTGTCCCCAGTCTATCTACAATGACTTTGACTGTCCCCAGTCTATCTACAAGGATTTTGACTGTCCCCAGTCTACCTACAAGGACTTTGACTGTCCCCAGTCTACCTACAAGGACTTTGACTGTCCCCAGTCTATCTACAAGGACTTTGACTGTCCTCAGTCTACCTACAAGGACTTTGACTGTCCCCAGTCTACCTACAAGGACTTTGACTGTCCCCAGTCTACCTACAAGGACTTTGACTGTCCCCAGTCTACCTACAAGGACTTTGACTGTCCCCAGTCTACCTACAAGGACTTTGACTGTCCCCAGTCTACCTACAAGGACTTTGACTGTCCTCAGTCTACCTACAAGGACTTTGACTGTCCTCAGTCTACCTACAAGGACTTTGACTGTCCCCAGTCTACCTACAAGGACTTTGACTGTCCCCAGTCTACCTACAAGCACTTTGACTGTCCCCAGTCTACCTACAAGGACTTTGACTGTCCCCAGTCTACCTACAAGGACTTTGACTGTCCCCAGTCTACCTACAAGGACTTTGACTGTCCCCAGTCTATCTACAATGGCTTTGACTGTCCCCAGTCTACCTACAAGGACTTTGACTGTCCCCAGTCTATCTACAAGGACTTTGACAGTCCCCAGTCTATCTACAAGGATTTTGACTGTCCCCAGTCTATCTACAAGGACTTTGACTGTCCCCAGTCTATCTGCTATGACTTTGACTGTCCCCAGTCTACCTGCAAGGACTTTGACTGTCCCCAGTCTATCTACAATGACTTTGACTGTCCCCAGTCTACCTACAAGGACTTTGACTGTCCCCAGTCTATCTACAAGGATTTTGACTGTCCCCAGTCTACCTACAAGGACTTTGACTGTCCCCAGTCTATCTACAAGGACTTTGACTGTCCCCAGTCTATCTACAATGACTTTGACTGTCCCCAGTCTACCTACAAGGACTTTGACTGTCCCCAGTCTATCTACAATGACTTTGACTGTCCCCAGTCTATCTACATGGATTTTGACTGTCCCCAGTCTATCTACAAGGACTTTGACTGTCCCCAGTCTATCTACAAGGACTTTGACTGTCCCCAGTCTACCTACAAGGACTTTAAATGTCCCCAGTCTATCTACAAGGACTTTTACTGTCCCCCGTCTACCTACAAGGACTTTGATTGTTCCCAGTCTACGCACAATGACTTTGACTGTCCCCAGTCTATCTACAAGGACTTTGACTGTCCCCAATCTATCTACAATGACTTTGACTGTCCCCAGTCTATCTACAAAGTTTTTGACTGTCCCCAGTCTATCTACAATGACTTTGACTGTCCTTAGTGTACCTACAAGGACTTTGACTGTCCCCAGTCGATCTACAAGGACTTTGACTGTTCCCAGTCTATCTACAATGACTTTGACTGTCCCCAGTCTACCTACAAGGACTTTGACTGTCCCCAGTCTATCTACAAGGACTTTGACTGTCCTCAGTCTACCTACAAGGACTTTGACTGTCCCCAGTCTACCTACAAGGACTTTGACTGTCCCCAGTCTACCTACAAGGACTTTGACTGTCCCCAGTCTACCTACAAGGACTTTGACTGTCCCCAGTCTACCTACAAGCACTTTGACTGTCCCCAGTCTACCTACAAGAACTTTGACTGTCCCCAGTCTACCTACAAGGACTCTGACTGTCCCCAGTCTATCTACAATGACTTTGACTGTCCCCAGTCTATCTACAAGGACTTTGACTGTCCCCAGTCTATCTACAAGGATTTTGACTGTCCCCAGTCTACCTACAAGGACTTTGACTGTCCCCAGTCTATCTACAATGACGTTGACTGTCCCCAGTCTACCTACAAGGACTTTGACTGTCCCCAGTCTATCTACAAGAACTTTGACTGTCCCCAGTTTATCTACAAGGATTTTGACTGTCCCCAGTCTATCTACAAGGACTTTGACTGTCCCCAGTCTACCTACAAGGACTTTGACTGTCCCCAGTCTATCTACAAGGACTTTGACTGTCCCCAGTCTACCTACAAGGACTTTGACTGTCCACAGTCTATCTACAAGGATTGTGACTGTCCCGTCTATCTACAAGGACTTTGACTGTCCCCAGTCTATCTACAACGATTTTGACTGTCCCCAGTCTATCTACAAGGACTTTGACTGTCCCCAGTCTATCTACAATGACTTTGACTGTCCCCAGTCTATCTACAAGGACTTTGACTGTCCCCAGTCTATCTACAATTACTTTGACTGTCCCCAGTCTATCTACAAGGACTTTGACTGTCCCCAGTCTATCTACAAGGATATTGACTGTCCCCAGTCTATCTACAAGGATTTTGACTGTTCCCAGTCTATCTACAATGACTTTGACTGTCCCCAGTCTACCTACAAGGACTTTGACTGTCCCCAGTCTATCTACAAGGACTTTGACTGTCCCCAGTCTATCTACAAGGATTTTGACTGTCCCCAGTCTATCTACAATGACTTTGACTGTCCCCAGTCTACCTACAAGGACTTTGACTGTCCCCAGTCTATCTACAAGGGTTTTGACTGTCCCCAGTCTACCTACAAGGACTTTGACTGTCCCCAGTCTATCTACAAGGATGTTGACTGTCCCCAGTCTATCTACAAGGACTTTGACTGTCCCCAGTCTATCTACAATGACTTTGACTGTCCCCAGTCTACCTACAAGGACTTTGACTGTCCCCAGTCTATCTACAATGACTTTGACTGTCCCCAGTCTACCTACAAGGACTTTGACTGTCCCCAGTCTATCTACATGGATTTTGACTGTCCCCAGTCTATCTACAAGGACTTTGACTGTCCCCAGTCTATCTATAAGGATTTTGACTGTCCCCAGTCTATCTACAAGGACTTTGACTGTCCCCAGTCTATCTACAATGACTTTGACTGTCCCCAGTTTACCTACAAGGACTTTGACTGTCCCCAGTCTATCTACAATGACTTTGACTGTCCCCAGTCTACCTACAAGGACTTTGACTGTCCCCAGTCTATCTACAAGGATTTTGACTGTCCCCAGTCTACCTACAAGGACTTTGACTGTCCCCAGTCTACCTACAAGGACTTTGACTGTCCCCAGTCTATCTACAAGGAGTTTGACTGTCCCCAGTCTATTTACAATGACTTTGACTGTCCCCAGTCTACCTACAAGGACTTTGACTGTCCCCAGTCTATCTACAAGGATTTTGACTGTCCCCAGTCTACCTACTAGGACTTTGACTGTCCCCAGTCTATCTACAAGGATTTTGACTGTCCCCAGTCTATCTACAATGACTTTGACTGTCCCCAGTCTATCTACAAGGACTTTGACTGTCCCCAGTCTATCTACAATGACTTTGACTGTCCCCAGTCTACCTACAAGGACTTTGACTGTCCCCAGTCTATCTACAAGGATTTTGACTGTCCCCAGTCTACCTACAAGGATTTTGACTGTCCCCAGTCTACCTACAAGGACTTTGACTGTCCCCAGTCTACCTACAAGGACTTTGACTGTCCCCAGTCTATCTACAAGGAGTTTGACTGTCCCCAGTCTATTTACAATGACTTTGACTGTCCCCAGTCTACCTACAAGGACTTTGACTGTCCCCAGTCTATCTACAAGGATTTTGACTGTCCCCAGTCTACCTACTAGGACTTTGACTGTCCCCAGTCTATCTACAAGGATTTTGACTGTCCCCAGTCTATCTACAATGACTTTGACTGTCCCCAGTCTATCTACAAGGACTTTGACTGTCCCCAGTCTATCTACAAGGACTTTGACTGTCCCCAGTGTACCTACAAGGACTTTGACTGTCCCCAGTCGATCTGCAAGGACTTTTACAGTCTCCAGTCTACCTACAAGGACTTTTAAAAATGACTTTTTTCGAAATGCTAACACACATTATTTAAACAGCCGATTGTACAATTATTACCTTCTTCTTCTTCTTCTTCTTCTTCTTCTTCTTCTTCTTCTTCTTCTTCTTCTTCTTCTTCTTCTTCAGCGTTCCGAGCCATTGAGGTTCTTTGCTGCAAATACAATCCGTCTCCATTCGTCTCTCTGGTGGACCTTCTCTTGCCAGTCGTTGATTCCAAGTGCTTGTAGGTCTGTACATGTATTATTAGAAGAAGAAGATGAACGCCCACACATGTTGACGCGACACATAGAAATGATGATGATGAATAAGAACGCAGTTGCTTGTGATGTCACATGCATCTCCTTAATGGGCGCCATCGATCGTCGGTTACAACAGATGCTGTGCTGCAACACAGACAGATCATTAGTGGAAATTACTGACAAGCAGTCGTTTGATGTCACGTGGTACAATCGCCATGTTTGTGTTTGCAGTAAATATCTGGCAGGGATTCTCAAACTGACTGGGAGACCGACCATGTTATCTATTAGGCGGAGACAATCATTAATGCACAGAGACACTGGGGTTCTAAAAGCTCTGTTTCATTGTTACTTATGTTACGGTTTTATTTTGACATGACGTTTCAATCAACTTCATCGTTGTTGACTGTGAATTACTAAGCAATTTAATGTTCAGTAGGTTGCCATTGCCTTTGAACGACCGTTCTCAGACGATGAGTTGAGTCAAGAACCGACATCACAACACTCAGGACATTCCTATACGTGCGTCGTCCTCATCCGCATCAGCCAGCGAAGAGTCCCAATAGTAATGGCACCAGTAGCAGTCTGTTTATGTGCTCTCAAGCCATAAAATCAACGCAAAGCGATCTGCTCCCAAAACTGCACTCGATTGGTTTCGAACCCTGGACCTGGTGTGTCGGGGAAGTGTGAGACTGTGATAACTAACCTCGGAAACCGACTCATTATTAGCACTCACGTTTTAGTTGATGACAGATGGTGGCAGAAGTAAAACGGGAATCAAAAGAGAATATCAATGGCCAAAAATGCTTTCAACACCATGGAATAAGTTTTACATCTAGAGAGATTAACAACGCATTAAAAATGAGGGTTGTCAAATGTTATGTATATTCATCACCATTATTTGGCGAGGAAGTATGGACAATGAACCAGCAATTAGAAAGTCGAATATAGGCCCTGGAGATGTGGATATATGTCGTATTTCATGGAAACCAAAACAATCAAATACAGAGGATCTGGAGAAACTGGGAATGAAAAGAGAGGTGTTGAAAGAAATTAAAAAACAAAGAGGCAAGTGAAATATTTCGGCAACGTTAAAAGACATAACACTCTTACAAAAAACACACTGGAGGGTAAGGTTAAAGGCAAGCGAGCAAGAGGTCCACAACGATACAAGTGGAAAGATAACATACCGAATAAACAGAGTTTTAATAATTACTTTCACGGAAAGAAGAAAGAAAATCTGAGATGGACGAATATCAATCTGACCGAATATTCAGTCAGGGCGAGGTCCATTGCAGCCAACCTTCATTGTAGAGACGGCACCTGATTGATTGATTGATTGACTGATTGATTGATTGATTGATTGATTGATTGATTGATTGATTGATTAGCTGAGGTGGCCAAGTGGCAAGCAGGCTCGGATACCGGTATGGTAGCCATAGGTTCAAATCCTCACCGAGACAGGCATTTTCTTTTATTGCCCTGGGGTTCCGTGTTGGCCCCACCTTGAACAGTTGATAGGAAAAGTTCTGGGAAACAAAGTCGGCCGGTAGATGTTATTTCATCTCTCCGTCCAAGTAATTGTTGATACCCTGTTTATCCAATACATAACATAATTCCCGAGACTCTCAAGAATGGCCGTAAACACGCAAATGTATAAAGATGGAAAGAAGGAAGATCAGGATAAAGATGACAAGAAAAAGGATTATACAGAAAAAGGAAGAACAAGCATTAAAAAAAATAGTACATATTGCTTTTCTTCCAAAGTCTCTTCATTTTGCAAAATAAACATTTGTATATTATTATTATTATTATTATTATTATTATTATTATTATTATTATTATTATTATTATTATTATTATTATTATTATTATCAGAAATAAGCTGGAGTCCGTGGCGATTGGTTCACAATCCCACATACCAGGTCCAAAATTAGATGCAACCGATTTGAAAGCAGTCCGCCTTGTGTTGTTTTGTAGCTATGGTATGAGCATCGGTAGCTCAGAAATCAATAGCAGACTACTGAACGTAAAACTGCCTAGTAAATCACAAATATTCAAATGATGCTGGGGTTGATCGCAATGTCCTGTAAATGATATGCAATTAATTTTAATAAGGAAAAAACACAACACAATCATGAGCAAGTTTGTAAAAATACCGCACTCACATGATACGAGGGGACAACATTAAAAGTGTGATAGACATTACTATAACCCCGCCATTGTCTTGTAACCTGTCAATATTATGGTTAAGGATGTCGAGAGTGTTTAGCACATGACATCATAATGCAGACGAACACCGTGAGGTCGTAATGACAATCTAAACATGGCCGCCATACTTCTGACATGCACCAAAGAGAAGCAGTGTTCTGTTATCCGTAGTTTGATGAGTGAAGGGGTGAAACCTATAGAAATTCACCGGCGAATGAAGGTCCAGTATGGCGATACATGCCTGTCAGTCCAGTAAGTATATTAGTGGAGTAGGAAGTTTCAAAACGGCGTGACTTCTGTGACAGACTGTTCATAACCGGGTCAGGTACAATGAATAATAACCCCAGAGTGGTTACACACGCAACCAAGAGAAGTTTTTTGTTTTACAGGAATCTAAGCATTGTATCGGTACTGGCGGTCTTACATTGAACGCAGTGGTGACTACATCGAAACATGATACATTTGTTCTTTACTTTTTCAGAATATATCCCCCCCCCCCTTTCCCCCCGCCCCCCAACCCCCGCAAAAAAAGTAAACTTTTCATTTGAAGCCCCCTCGTAGAAATAATAAAGTAAATAAAACAAAACTTGGATCACGCTAACAATTTGTGACCTTTAAAGAGACCAGAACTGCATACTTTAATCAAAGCCAGTGAAATGAGAGGAAATTGGTCTAGAGGTCTGCGCCTGAACACATGTCAATTGTCGTCCCAATTACCTATATACATTTCAGGGACAGATAACTGACATCCGTTTTGTGACACGCCAGACGTGTAAGGTCTGTCAGCGGTTCAGTCCCCTGAATGACCTACATCTAACGCATATCACATCGTGCGTCTGTGTGTGAGTGTGTGTGTGTGTGTGTGTGCGTGTGTGTGAGTGTGTGTTGTGTGTGTGTGAGAGAGAGAGAGAGAGAGAGGATAGACATATTACGTGTGTTACAACTTGTATGTTCATCACGGATCGAGATTTACTCAGGACAAACATGTGACTTGGACATGTCGGACTCGACGAAACTTGTGATGGTTGTGATGTAATCACCATCTGTTCTGTGCATAATGTCGCTCTCATCACCGGAAAGTCGTTCGATCTCTTGAGTTAAGTTGAGATGAGTTGAATTGAGCAGAGAGTTGAGTGTTGAGTTGAGTTGAGTGGTGAGTTGAGTGTTGAGTTGAGTTGAGCTGAGAGTTGAATTGAGAGTTGAGCTGAGCTGAGTTGGATTGAGTTGAGTGTTGAGTTGAGTTGAGAGTTGAGTGGTGAGAGTTTAGTCGAGATGACGGTTGAATTGAGCTAAGAGTTGAGTTGAGAGTTAATTTGAGCTGAGTTGAGAGTTGAGTTGAGTTGAGAGTTGAGTTGAGTTGAGAGTTGAGTTGAGGTGGGTTAAGTCTAGAACCGTCATCAATGCACACGGGGCATTCCATCCTCATCTTCAACAGCCAGCGAAAAGTCCCAATACTAATGGCACCAGTAGCAGTCTGATTAAGTGCCCGTCTGGCCTTTCCTCGGAGTCCTGACTCTCGTTCAGATCCTCTGCTCACTGTCTGCAGCTCCAATCTCTCCAGTCATTGATGGTCTAACTGTTCTTCCTGACTATACCCACGATCCCATCGAGCTCCGACCACGTCTGCCTTATCTCCTGCCTCACTCAATCACATGCCCAATATATCCGCCACGTTCTGTGTCGAGCTTCGTGTTTATCAACCCCTGGCACTTCTTCCATAAACCATAACTCTCATCTCTGTTATCTCTCCCAGCCACGGTGACTTGAAACCGGCTGAAGAATATCAGACGTTCAGATCAGGCAGAAAGCCAGTATTTTTCACCCTTTTGGTCCACTATTTTCTAAGAACTTTTCGCGAATAGAACATTACATGCACCATCGACATGAGCAGGAAAGGGAACTGACTGGGGATGCAGAGTCTTGCCGGCAGGTCGTAGAGAGAGCGAGTTTCTGCAAACTGCCTGCTATATGATGATGTTCGAAAATGTTCTAACCACCAACACTCTGTTACAGAGGAGTGGACACTAAACTTGACGCAGAGCTTGGCACAGAATTACAACCAGGCAAGATAGCACCTCTATCGTATGTGACCAGACAGACAGACAGACAGACAGGCAGGCAGGCAGATAGACAGACAGACAGACAGCACTGTTTATACAACACATACACTTATAAACATAACCACACTAACTGTGTAAGGTATGGGACACAGCATTACGTCAGCACGTTGATTTCTCGTTTAGAAAGCAATGATAAACTACTGAACCTAAAATTGGATAGTAAATCATAAAGAACCTTCAGAGGCCTGAGGGTTACTGTGACGCCCTGCAAAGGATTATACACTTATTATAGAAGACAATGTTGCGATTTATGAAAGACGAGTATTAGGACAATAAAAAAAAAGTTGATGTATGGAACACCAGTTTGGACACTAAATACAAAAGGATGGTTTGCCTGTGGTCGCACTTTGGCGGCAGTTGTGATTGTTTATGATAGGCCCCGCCTATGTGATTTATCTGCGTGGTTGCTAATGTATGGTTTGTGTGAAGTTGTTTATGTGTGTACAAGAGATTATGCTTTGTGTGAATTTGTCTATGTGTATTCGCAAGTGTGGGAGTTGTGTGAGTATGTTCATGATTTGTGTGAGTCTATTTACGGGTTGTGTCAGTCTGTTCGTGTTTGTGTCAATCTGTTTATGTTTGTGTCAGCCTGTTTATGTTTGTGTCAGTCTGTTTATGTTTGTGTCAGTCTGTCTATATTTGTGTCAGTCTGTTCTTGTGTGTTTACAAGTGTATGATTTGTGTAAGTCTGTTTGTGTGTGAGTCTGTTTATGTTTGTGCCAGTGTGTTTATAATGTGTGTAAATGTGTTTATCTTTATGTTAGTATATTTATGTGTGTTTGCAAATGTGTGGTTTGTGTGCGTCTGTTTATGAGTTTTCGGCAGTGTGTGGTTCATGCCCACATGTTTATGTGTTCTACTATGCTTTATGTGGGTGTCTATGTGATTTATTTGTGTGTCTATGTGATTTATTTGGGTGTCTAAGTGATTTATTTGGGTGTCTATGTGATTTATGTGGTTGTCTATGCGATTTATTTGGGTGTCTATGTGATTTATTTGGGTATGTAAGTGATTTTTGTGTGTCTATGTGATTTGTGTGGTTGTCTATGTGATTTATTTGGGTGTCTATGTGATTTATTTGAGTGTCTATGTGATTTATGTAGGTGTCCATATGATTTATTTAGGCGTGTATGTGATTTATTAGGGTGTCTATTGGATTTATGTAGGCGACTATGTGATTTATTAGGGTGTCTATTGGATTTATTTGGGTGTCTATATGATTTATTTGTGTGTCTATGTGATTTATTTGGGTGTCTATGCAATTTATATGGGTATATATGTGAATTTTGTGGGTGTCTATGTGATTTATTTAGGTGTCTATGTGATTTATTTGGGTGTCTATGTGATATATGTGGGTGTCTATGTGATTTATGTGGGTGACTATGTGATTTTTGCGGATGTCTGTGTGATTTATTTGGATGCGTTTGTGATTTATTTGTGTGTCTATGTCATTTATGTGGGTGTCTATGTGCTTTACGTGGGTGTATATGTGATTTATTTGAGTGTTTATATGATTTATTTGGGTGCCTGTGTGATTTATTTGGATGTCGATTTGATTTATTTGGATATCTATGTGATTTATGTAGGTGTCTATGTGTTTTATGTGGGTGTCAATGCGATTTATTTGGGCGCCTATGTGATTTATTTGGGTGTCTATGTGTTTTATGTGGGTGACTATGTGCTTTATGTGGAAGTTTATGTGATTTTTTGGGGTCTATGTGGTTTAAAAAAATATACGGTTTCCCTGATGAAGTAGTTAAGCCGCTCGCCTTGCCGAGCTCGTCATTTTGTCAGTTATCCGGCCCGCTGTGAAAAAAGTTTGGTGAGTCCTGGAGTGGGGGGGGGGGGGGGGGTAGAGTATGGAGCTGTTAGAGTGGGGGATGGAGTATGGAACTGTTTGAGTGCAGGATGGATTATGTAAATATTAGAGGGGGGATGGTTTATGGAACTGTTAGAGTGGGGGATAGATTATGGAACTGTTAGAGTGGGGGATAGAGTATGGAACTGTTGGAGTGGGAGATAGAGTATGGAACTGTTAGAGTGGGGGATAGAGTATGGAAACATAAGAGTTGGGGATAGAATATGGAATTGTTAGAGTGGGGGATAGAGTATAGAATTGTTAGAGTGGGGGATAGATTGTGGAACTGTTAGAGTGGGGGATAGAGTGTTTAGTTATTATAATTGGGGATAGAGTATGGAACTATTGTAGTGGGGGACACAGTATGATCTGTTGGAGTGGGTAATTAAATAAGGAACTGTTGGAGTGGGGAATCGATTATGAAACTGTTAGAGTGGGGGATAGAGTATATAATTGTTAGAGTGGGGGATAGATTGTGGAACTGTTAGAGTGGGGGATAGAGTATTTAGTTATTATAATTGGGGATAGAGTATGGAAGTGTTGTAGTGGGGAATAGAGTATGGAACTGTTAGATTGGTGGATAGAGTATGGAACTGTTAGAGTGGGGGATAGACTATGGACATGTTAGAGTGGGGGATAGATTATGGAACTGCTAGAGTGGGGGATAGATTGTGGAACTGTTAGAGTGGGGGATAGATTGTGGAACTGTTAGAGTGGGGGAATAGAGTAGTTAGTTATTATAATTGTGGATAGAGTCTGAAACTGTTGGTGTGGGGGAAAGAGTATGGAACTGTTAGAGTTGGGGATAGATTGTGGAACTGTTAGAGTGGGGGAATAGAGTAGTTAGTTATTATAATTGGGGACAGAGTATAGAACTGTTGGTGTGGGGAATAGAATATAGAACTTTTGTAGTGGGGGGGGGGGGCAGTATGATCTGTTGGAGTGGGTAATTAAATAAGGAACTGTTGGAGTGGGGAATCGATTATGAAACTGTTAGAGTGGGGGATAGAGTATGGAACTGTTAGATTGGGGGATAGATTGTGGAACTGTTAGATTGGGGGATAGATTGTGGAACTGTTAGAGTGGGGGATAGAGTAATTAGTTATTATAATTGGGGATAGAGTATGGAACTGTTAGATTGGGGGATAGATTGTGGAACTGTTAGAGTGGGGGAATAGAGTAGTTAGTTATTATAATTGGGGGTAGAGTATGAAACTGTTGGTGTGGGGAATAGAATATAGAACTTTTGTAGTGGGGGGGGGGGGCAGTATGATCTGTTGGAGTGGGTAATTAAATAAGGAACTGTTGCAGTGGGGAATCGATTATGAAACTGTTAGAGTGGGGGATAGAGTATGGAACTGTTAGCGTGGGGAATCGAGTTTGGAGCTATTCGAGTGTGAGATTGTGTATGGGTCAGTTAGAGTGGAAGATATAGTAAGGAACTTTTGGGTTGGGGAAAACCGAGCCAGGGAATATTGGAGTGGAGTCGAGGATACAACTGTTCGAGTTGGGGATCGTGCATACAACAGTTGACGTGGGGTGGCGTATGGAACTTTTGGAGTTGAGAATTGAGTGTGGAGGTCTTGGAGTGAACAATGAGTATATGACTGCCCGCAATCAACACAGACACAATGATGGTTCCGACGTGTGCCAATCAGCTCGCAACTGGTACAATCAGCAATGTCACCCTTGATCTTCTGCTGAAAGCGACTGGGTATTAATGTGCTTGTCTCTAGTGCAGTGACGTCGATGCATCATCATAATTTCGGTGAAAGACTTACAGTAGCCACGCTTAAAGTCGGTGTTTGCGAGGCAGGGGAAAGTTTCATATTTTTCATGTCAAGCGAGAACCGGCAGTACATTAATATTGTAGGGGGAAGAATTCAGATAAACACAGATCTGTTGGTTGGAGAGGGGAGATAAGTTAGCGCGATGATGTTAGGTAAGGGATGTAACTGAGAAAATAGATTGTCGTGTCATTTAGGAATGTGTAGTAGTGAAACAAACTCTTGCGCAAGGAAAACATTAAGAAAACACGAAGAATATGTAGTTTTATATTAGAACAAACATTTACGCAGAAATACCAAGAGTTTGTATATTTATAAACAAGAAAACAAACAGAAGGCTGATCATCAGAAACAACCCCTACGTGAGCCTGAAGCCCAACAATTTGAAGGGTCGCAACTCTTTAACTTTAAGCGACAATGATCTGATTCACCACCAGACAGACAATGTTGAACCAGTTAAGGATGCCAAGGGGGAACGTCTTGGTGACACGCAAAAGCCGAGGCATTCGCAAACTCTCCACACCCTGATCCACATGGAGCTTCAGCAGGATCCCCGTCGCACCATCGTCACAATCCACAGTACACTCAGGTACAACAATTACCGCAAGGACTGGATCAAAGCGGTCGTTATAAGGACATGTGTTATCCTCCAGAACCAGAAGCCTGTAGTCATTAAGAGCAAGGCCAGAACTGCAGTGAAAGACTAGATTCTTGTAAATTAAATAAACACATTCAACTTGGGCACACACAAAAAAATAATATCATGTGTTGGTGAAACCGTGGGCAGTTAATATTTGTGGCTGATTCAGTCACGAGATTATTAATTTGAGCCAGGGATGGACTCTAATATAACTTCTCTCTGAGGTTGAACTGGGTAGGTGAAGGGATACACTCCAAATCTAAATTGTCTTCATCAGAGCGGATTGGACAAAATGTTCTACTTGCTGGGGACTTCAATTTTGTTCTCTCAAATTTGAATATTGTAGGGGAAGGACCCAAGATACAATTAGAAGTGAAAGGAATGGAATACACCAAATGAATATACAACAGAATATCCTAGACATACACAAGTTAACGGACGCTTTCAGGCACAGTCACCCTAATAACAACAACAATACACAAAAATAGGGCGCAGAACAGATCAGCCAGACTAGACATAATATACCATTGGCACCTTGCCGTCTTGACAGACGATAGTTTGTGCTCTAAAAAGGCATAATAACTTTTAACTATGGCGGTAGCGAGTGTGACTGATAAGGCCAATTTGCGCTGTAAATGTCAGTTCACAATGGGTGCATGTGAACACGTGGTCATTTCCACCATCATGCACCATCTTAAGTCTCAAACGCTTGGTGTGTGACTTTTCTGCAATAATTTTCTCCTTTGACTTTATTCCATTTCTGATGTTTGCCCTCCACGCAACACGTTCAGCGGCGACTTGCTCCCAATGTGCATTATCAATGCCTGTATCAATCATGTCCCGCTTACACACATCTTTGTATCGTAGTAGAGGCCGACCCTGAGATCTCTTACCCATCTGTAATTCACCAAAAAAGATATCCTTTGGTATTCTACCATCATCCATCCTCCTAAGATGTCCTATCCATCTAAGTCTGCGAAGACTGAGCATGGAATAAACTGTCACACAACCTGATCTTTCCAATACTTCAGTATTTGTGATTTTGTCTTGCCACTTAATACCAAGAATTCTTCGCAGACACCGCATATGAAAGCTGTTTAAACTGTTCTCTTGGTGTGAGTAAGTTGTCCAGGTTTCACTGCCATAGAGAAGAGTACTAAGGACACAGGCTTGATAGACAAGGACTTTCGTTTTGGCAGTAAGCTTCCTGTTCTCCCAGACTCTTTTTCTTAACCTGTTCATTGTTGTTGCTGCCTTACCAATCCGGATGTTGATTTCCTGATCTAGGGATAATTTGCTTACATAATATACACACCTGTAATACAGACAACACAGCATATTTCATAGCACATCTTATAAATGCACGGCCCTAAAAACGATCACCACAGTGACAATTCAACAACACACATACTCCAACACACAGGTTATGTGCAACACATGACACACCTCAATCTCGCATACACTAATAGTATACCCGCCGACAGTATAACACACTTTTAGGATTTATTAAAGAACACAATACGTAAAAGAACACAACTATTAGCATCCAGCATACACACGGACAGACAGCAAATAGAACACATCACACATTCAGCATTACAACTCACAAAACAGACTGCCAGGAATGCACTACACCTATACACACTATAATCACAATTAGAACAACACCAGCAACACAAATTATGTGGTGCACTCATCTCATCTCAACTCATCTAATCATGTTCCTCTTGTGCCTTGCGGTGTCGAGGTGAGGTATAAACAACGGGAGAATTCCGGCTTATGGGCTTCATGTATTGATATTCCCATGAACTATGTTTTTCCCTACGTGGTGCACTCCTTATCAGAAGAAACTCCCAGCAAATAACAAAAGTCAACTAAGAAGCTTTTCACAAACAAGAACTCCCAAACTGTTGCAGCATGTCATACAAAAATGTTTTGTAAAATGCTGGCAGAGTACCAAAGTAATGTGAAGATGTATTCCTAATAGATTGTAATAGGGTAGCCTAATTCCCATGTAAAAGTGTCCAAAATCGTGTTTCTCTGTGTGTTGTAGGATTTCATCTACGTGTTTCATCCTAGGTGCTCGTATTTTGTTTGTGATGTCTTGGAAGCCAATCGGTCCGTCTTTTTTTTTTTGTCTAGCATTAATGTAGTATGTTTGAAACTGTAGATGGTGCTGCCAAACAGAAAGCCTCTTAACTCTTTGTTTATGTTTGTTACTGTCTGGCGCGTGCTTTTGTGTGTCTTATTTGGTTAACATTGGAAGGCTATTCCTACAACTTTATAAGATTGTTTGATATTAAGTCAAATGGGAAGTCATCCACTTGCCTAAACGCATTATGGTAGATTTTAGGGCTGTTAACTTTACCCCACTAATTTTACCAAAAAACGAGAAAGTTTCCGAAATGATCCGAATAGATTTTTCAGTTGTTGGAAAGAAAAGGGTATCCTCCGCATCAGCACGCAGCTTTTGCTCACGCTTCCCTGGTATGAACGTACCCCTGACATTGTCGTCCTGTCGTATCTTTTCTAGAAGTGGCTCTAGAGCAACAACGTACAGTAATGGGGACAAGGGACATCCCTGTCTCACTGACCTAGTCAACCTGAAAGGCTGAGAGACTTAAATGATATATGTTTCTCCTTCAGAACACAAAACACACTACAGCGGCAGAAAGAAAACACGAGGAAAATGTACGACTAATATCAGAAATGGTTGGAATAGGGGTTCACAAATTGGTTGATGGTACAAGTATTTGATGTTACAAGTGAATAATCGTACAAGTAACTGCTGGTACAAGTACTTGATGGTACACGTAATTGATGGTACAAGCAATTTATGGTACAAGTATTTGATAATACAAGTAATTGATGGCACAAGTAATTTATGGTACAAGTATTTGATGATACAAGTAATTGATGGTTCAAGTAATTGATGATATAAGTATTTGATGGTACAAATAAATGATGGTACAAGTAATTGATGATACAAGTAATTGATGATACAAGTAATTGATCGACAAGAAATTAATGGTACAAGTATTTGATGGTACAAGTAATTTACGGTTCAAGTATTTGATGATACAAGTAATTGATGATACAAGTAATTGATGATACAAGTAATTGATGGTACAAGTATTTGATGGTACAAGTAATTGATGGTACAAGTATTTGATAAAAAAAAGTAATTAATGGTACAAGTAATTAATTGGTACAAGTAATTGATGATACAGTAATTTATTTATTTATTTATTTATTTATTTATTTATTTATTTAGGATGGTCAATAAACCACCCCAAGCAAGTAAACATCAACACCAGCCAGTTGACAGATCCAATCACACTCATACAAGAGCCCAGTTCACTGAAGAAGAAGAAGAAGAAGAAGAAGAAGAAGAAGAAGAAGAAGAAGAAGAAGAAGAAGAAGAAGAAGAAGAAGAAGAAGAAGAAGAAGAAGAAGAAGAAGAAGAAGAAGAAGAAGAAGAAGAAGAAGAAGGAGGAGGAGGAGGAGGGGGTGAAGGAGGAGAAGTAACAGCAGCAGCAGCAGAAGAAGAAGAAGAAGAAGAAGAAGAAGAAGAAGAAGAAGAAGAAGAAGAAGAAGAAGAAGAAGAAGAAGAAGAAGAAGAAGAAGAAGAAGGACGACGAGGAGGAGGAGGAGGAGGAGGTGGAGGAGGAGAAGAAGTAACAGCAGCAGAAGAAGAAGAAGAAGAAGAAGAAGAAGAAGAAGAAGAAGAAGAAGAAGAAGAAGAAGAAGAAGAAGAAGAAGAAGAAGAAGAAGAAGAAGAAGAAGAAGAAGAAGAAGAAGAAGAAGAAACAAAAGAGGGACTAGGAACCGACTGTCTAAACAGAATCCCACAGCTTGAGAAATCACACATTCTCTTTGTCTGAGAAAATATAGACTTGTGAATATCACTCATGTGCATCCATTGCTTTTATTTGTCACATTATCCAATCTTACTTTAATAATACTCGAGATCATCCAAGCGCTCTGTTGCCTGGTTGGACACAAGAACTCCACAAATTTAATCATGTTTGCTATTTGGCTTTCAGCTGGATCGAACTCTGGTACCATTGTCTGCGTCTTCAAATTTGGCTTCTATTGTGACTATTCCCAACAATAAACTGTTCTAACCTATTTCTTATCCATGGAACACATTATTCATATGTGTGGATTACGTTCTTGTATTGTCTGTCAGGCCACAGAAGTATAAAGGACTCCTGATAATACTAGAAAATAAATTGCTACAGGATGCAAGATTGTGGAATGGGAACGGAGAAGGCAACAAAGGGGACAGTGATAGAAACTGGGGCAGACAGAATGGCATGAAGTGCAGGATGGTGTCAGTAAGTAGGTAATCGGGATTAGGACACGGAGATTTGGGCAGAATGATTGAGACACGGAGATTGGGCAGAATGATTGAGACAGGGAGATTGGGCAGAATGATTGAGACAGGGAGATTGCGACAGAGAATTTGGGACAGAGATATTCTGAGAGAGTATGGTGAACAAACATAAATGTTGGGAAATCAATAAATCGTTCAACATAGTATTTGTTACTTCCGTGTTTAAATATATTAAATGTCAGACAGAAAGAGACATATGCCGACATATAAATGGACATATATGGACACATGCAGACATAAACATGGACATATGCAGACATAAATGGGCATATGCAAACATAAACTGACATATGCAAACATATAAATGGACATATGCAGACATACAAATAAACATATGCAAACATATAAATGGACATATGCATCAACGTAAATGACATATGTAGATATATAAATGGACATATGCAGACATAAATATGGGCATATGCAGACATAGAAACGGGCACATGCCGACTATAAATGGACACATGCAAACACATACATGGACATATGCAGACATATAAATGGACATTCGCAGGCATATACATGAGCATGTGCAGACATATAAATGAGTATATGCAGACATAGAAATGGACATACGCAGACATATACATGGACATATGCAGACATATACATGTACATATGCAGACATATAAATGGACATATGCAGACATATAGATGGACATATGCAAACATATAAATGGATGATAGGAATGTTCCGAATAGCTTAGAATAGCACGGAATGCATAGCAAAGGTTATTGAAGCTTGAACATTACACAAAACTGTAAGAAAGATGCACAAAATGCTCTTTTAATGAGAAGAGAAGCATCGGAGAACATCGTGACAACTGATACAATTAATGGGAACGAGATATAGGCAGGACAAAACATCAATAATATTAGATATGCAGATGATACAGTGTTGATTGAAGACAATGCGCAGGATCTGCAACAATTAGTAGACGCTGTTATTGTACACAGTGAGCAGCTGAGGTTGGAATTAAATTGTAAGAAGACACAGGTTATGGTCATCACTAGGAAGAACGAAGTACAACAATGTAATATACAAGTAAATGAGAATATTCTTCAACAAGTGAATCGGTTCAATTATCTCGGAACAGTCATTACATCTGATGGGAGATGACTTGAAGAGATTAGAACAAGAATCTCCATGGCGAAAGTAGCCTTTAGCAAGATGAAAAACATACTGACCAATAAAAAGATGTCAATCGAAAGAGAAAAAGGGTGTTGAGGGGATACATAGAGCATGTTTCCACCAATATTGATGCACTTATCCCATCGTTTTTATCAGTCTTCCCAAACCGTCTGCGTGGAACTGTGTGCTCTGTTTTCTAAATCACGTTTTCACTTCACAATCAATTTCGGCGTCATTCGCGAAATGTCTCCCGCCAAGGTGGGTTTTCAGTGTTTATGCTGACATATGTTTGTCTCGTAAAGCGGTGCATAGCTGGGTACAAAGAGTTTCGCGGGTGAGTCAATAAGTAAGTCACACAGTTCTGTGAGATGACAGTTAAATGAGAACAGAGCACTCAGTTCCATGCAGCGGTTTTGAGAGGACTGGTAAAACGATGGCATAAGTGTATCAATGTTTGTGGAAATTATGTTGAGAAATAAAGGGACAATAAACTGGTTTCAAGTTGTTATCACATTTAGTTATTTTTCTACAGCCATTTGTGGCTTACTTGATAACTTACCCTCGTAAATTGGTTCGGCCCAACAATTCACAAATATATAAATTTAAAAAAAAAACAAAAACATGTGTATGTTCTTTAGCAGGAAATTGTTATCAACATCAGACTGATTTTTAAAGGCATTTTTACGTTCAGTAGTTTGCCATATGCGGATGATACGGTATTGATTGCAGACAAAGAGCAGGATCTGCAACATTTAGTAGATGTGGTTGTTGCACACAGTGGCCAGCTGACTGGCACCTTGTCGTCTTGACACACAATAGTTTGTAAATGGAGTTGCCTCTGCATAACACAAAGCCTGGGCTGAATTTGCAGTTCATGCAGTATGATCCCTCTCTCAGCCTGTCTAGTTTACTCCAGAGGAAAGGTAACACCAATACGTCTGGAACAAGACAAGCTGCAGAAGCTGCCGGGTCAGCAAAGCAATGCTCTGTCTGTCCACGTGTCGGAGCTTCGATCCTAGACTAGTTGTCAACCAAGGCTTATGGCATGGTCTGTCCTGCCATGACATTTAGTCTTTAGGTTGCATTTCCTCGCACTAGGGTAAGGCTAGTACCCTCCCAATTGCACTCCTCCGCCCAAAGCCGTTGGCCCAATGTAGGGTATCAGTTTGGTGAGCACCGCCCAACATTCGGCACTAACAGAAAGCAGGTTTCCCCATCTATTGCCATACGGTAGCTCAGTCATATCTGACTAAGACCTGACATAGCAGTAAATAATTAGAGTTAGGGTTTCATTAAATTTCAAGAAAACAGATTATAGTCGTCACTAGGAAGAAAGAAACACCAAAATGTAATATACAAGTAGATGGGAATATTCTTCAACAAGTGAATATGTGCAATTATCTTGAACCATGTCATAACATCTGATGGGAGATGCCTTGAAGAACAAGAATCGCTATGGTGAAGGTAGCCTTTTGCAAAATGATAAAAAAAAAAAAAAACATACCGACCAATAAAAAGATGTCAATTGCAACGAGAAAAGGTGTGATGGTGTGCTACATAGAACCTGTACTTTTGTATGGATGTGAAGTGTGGACAATAAGCAGAAAATGTTAAGAATACAACGGACAGACAGAAAAACCAATGACCAATTCCTACAAGAAACAAATGAAAATCGTACACATCTTCTTCTTCCTCTTCAGCGTTCCGAGCCATTGAGGTTCTTTGCTGCAGATACAATCCGTCTCCATTCGTCTCTCTGGTTGACTTTCTTTTGCCAGTCGTTGATTCCAAGTGCTTGTAGGTCTGTATGTATATTATCTCTCCACCGTCTTCTTGGTCTACCTCGGGATCTACGGTCATTTATTTCCTGAGAGTAAGCGAGTTTTGTTTCCCTATTATCTTCCATTCTTTCTATATGCCCCAACCATTGTAGTCTATTAGCCAAAATGGAGAGTGGAAAAGAAGAAGTAACAAAGACATTTATGATCTGTTTAAATCCCCGCTAATCACTGGTATCATGAAGGCTAATAGAAATCTTACACTGATTAGAGAAATTAGATGTAGACTGTCACAATTTTTGTGCTCACATTATGAGAAGAAATAAATTAGAAAACTTGGTGACAACTGGCAAGATCGAGGGGAAGCGAACAAGTGGGATCCAGAGAAGTAAATACCCGGATAACTCGGCCACGTGACATGGGCGAGACAAGAACACTGAGCTGATCCACGACTCTGATGATCGAGTGAGATGGGTGGCGAATCATGACCGCCCACGCTTATCGGACTGGCACATGATGAATGAATTAAAATTTCAGCATTCTCTTTCTTAAATTCAATGATAGTGACTTATTGCAACAGATACTTTTCATTTTCTGGAATGCAGCTGTCTCCTGACCCATTTTGCACTAAAGCCTTTTTGGCCCGTGTCCCCCTTCACCATATTTTCAGAACGTCATTTCCCCCCTTTCGTATTTCCTACCTAAAAATCCCCCCCCCCCCTTTTTTTTTTAATAACACAGTATATGCTATAATGGAAGCTAAATTTAATAGCACATACTAAAACAAGTCTAGACGTCCACATAAAACATGATGTGGGGGTCTACTTACTTTTTAAAATGAATTTTAGAAGAGTGAGACGAACACAACCGTAAAGTATGAAGGGAAAAAACAATATCAAGTATCGTTCTTGTATAACGTGATCTTGAATGCTGGAACCCTAAATTCCCCCCTTGAGGGAATTCCCCACCGGTTGAGAACCACTGGTCCATGTGATGTTATAAGCGCCTCTAGGTATTTACATTTATCAACATTGTTAAGCCATTTATCTTCTATTGTTATCTGACGTTTTTGGTGTCACTTTTATCTTTCATACAACCATTGTTTCAGTTTTCTTGACATTCAATGAGAGCCCTTTTATTGCACTCTCTGTGCCTACAATGTCCAATGTTATAGATATGTTTCATGTTCCGCCATAATACTATATCATTTGCATATCTTATATATAAAAAAGGATCGTCTGTCTGTCTGTATGTATGTATGTATCTATGTATGTCCTTTATGCGCTCGCGAACGGCCCATCCGATTGAGATGAAATTTTCTACACGCCTTCCTTTCATTCCAGAGCTGTCAACTGTCATAGTTTTTTTTTTCTTCTTCCTCCTCCTCCCTCCTCCCCCTCCCAAAATACGTACGTAAATATATGATGATGATGATAGAAAGAATCCCCGAACCAACCGCTAGGGAAAGGGAAGAAAATGACGTGACTATACAGAATCGTCACACGGCAATCATCATCATCAAGTGCCGTGCCGGCTGACGTAGGCGTTCATGGCTCTCCGTATATCTCAGTCTTTGGTTTTTGGATCAACTCGCTGCTGATATTCCTCCATGCCACGGCAATATCAATAACAATTCATCTTTTTATGACTAAGGAAGTTATCTACAGTCGTGTAGAAGGGAAAGAACTAGACGAGTATGAATTCAGGAATGGCGAACTCTCTCCTCCTCCTCCTCCTCCTCCCGCCACCCTCCTCCTCTTCCTCCTCCCTCCATCTCCTCTCCCTCCTCCCTCATCCTTCTCCTCTTCCTTCTCCCTCTCCTCTCCCCTCCTCCTCCATCCTCCTCCCTCCTACTCCCTCCGCCTCCTCCCCCTCCTCCCTCATCTTCCCTCCTCCTCCCTCTCCCTCCTCATCCCTCCTCCTCCTGCCTCCCTCCTCCTCCTCCTGCCTCCTTCTCCCTTCTTCTCCCTCTTCCCTCTTCCTCATCCTCCTACCTCCTCCCTCCACCCTCCTCCTCCCTTCTCCTCCTCTTCCTCCTCCCTTTCCTTCCTCCTCCTCCTCCCTCTACCTCCTCTCCCTCTACATCTTTCCTCCTCCCTTCTCCTCCTCTTCCACCTCCCTTTCCTTCCTCCCCTCCTCATTCTCCCTCCTTCCTCTCCCTCCTTCCTCCTCCTCCTTCCTTCTTCTCCCTCTGCCTCCTCCCTCCTCCTCTCCCCTCCTCCTCCCTCCTTCTCCCTTCTTCTCCTCCTCTCCCCTCCTCCTCCTACCCTCTTCCCCTCCTCCCTCTCCCTCCTCCATCCTCCTCCTCCCTCTTCCTCCTCCTCCCTCTTCCTCCTCCTTCCTCCTCCTCCCTCTTCACTCCCTCTCCCTCCTCCATCCTCCTCCTCCCTCTTCCTCCTCCGTCTTCCTCCTCCTTCCTTCTCCTCCTCCTCCTCCCTCTTCCTCCTCCTCCTACCTCCTCCCTCCTCCTCCTCTCCCTCCTCCTCCTCCCTTTCCTCCTCCTCCTCCTCCTCCTCCTCCTCATACCTCCTCCCTCCTCCTCTCCACTCTTCCTCCTACCCTCTTCCTCTTCCCCTCCCCCTCCTCCCTATCCCTCCTCCTCCCTTCACATTCCTCCTCCTCTCCTCTTCCTCCTCCTCCCTCCTCCTCTTCATCCCTCCTCCTCCTTCTTCCTCCCTCCTTCCCCCTCCTCCTTCCTCCTCCTCCCTCTCCTCCTCCTCCCTCTCCTCCTCCCTCCTCCTCCCCCCTCTACCTCCTCCCTCCTGCTCCATTCACATTCCTCCTCCTCCCTCTTCCTCTGCCTCCCTCCTCCTCATCCCTCCTCCTCCCTTCTCCTCCTCCCTCCTCCTCCTCCTCCCTCTACCTCCTCCTCCCTTCACATTCCTCCTCCTCCCTGTTCCTCCCCCCTCCTCCTCCTCATCCCTCCTCCCCCTCCTCCTTCCTCCTCCTCCTCCTCACTCCTCCTATTCCCTCCTCCTCCCTCTACCTCCTCCCTCGTCCTCCTTCACATTCCTCCTCCCTTCCTCTCCCTCCTCCTTCCTCCTCCTCCCTTCCTCCCTCTCCTCCGCTCACTCCTCCTCCTCCCTCCTCATCCCTCTACCCCTCTCCCTCGTCTCCCTTCACATTCCTCCTCCTCCCTCTTCCTCCTCATCCTTCCTCCTCTCTCCTCCTCCCTCCTCCTAATCCCTCCTCCTCATCACTCCTCCTCCCTCCTCCTCCTTCTTCCTCCCTCCTCCTCCTCCCTCCTCCTTCCTCCTCCTCCCTCTCCGCCTCCTCCCTCCTCCTCCCTCCTCCTCCCTCTACCTCTGCCTCCCTCCTCCTCCCTCTACCTCCTCCCTCCTCCTCCCTTCACATTCCTCCTCCTACCTCTTCCTCCTCCTCCTCCTCCTCCTCTCTCCGCCTCCTCCTCCTCCTCCCTCTACCTCTCCTCCTCCCTCCTCCTCCCTCACATTCCTCCTCCTCCCATCCTCCTCTCTCCCTCCTCCTCCTCTCCTCTTCTCCCTCCCCTTCACATTCTACCTCCTCCCTCTTCTCCTCCTCCTCTCCTCCTCATCCCTCCTCCTCCCTTCTCCTCCTCCCTCCTCCTCTCCCTCTATCCTCCTCCTCCCTCCTATTCCTCCTCCTCCCTCTTCCTCCTCCTCCCTACCTTCCTCATCCTCCTCCCTCCTCCTTCCCTCCTCCTCCCTCTCCTCCTCCTCCTCCTTCCTCCTCCTCCTCCCTCTACCTCCTCCTCCTCCCTCTCCTCCCTCTACCTCTCCCTCCTCCTCCTTCCACTTCCTCCTTCCTCCTCTTCCTCCTCTGCTCCCTCCTCCTCCTCTCTCGTCCTCCCTCCTCCTCCTCCCTCTCTCCCTCCTCGCCTCACTTTACTTCCTCCTCCCTCGCCTCTTCCCTCCTCCTCCACCGCCGCCTCCCTCCTCCTCCTCCTTCATCCCTCCTATCCGCCTCCTCCTCATCACTCCTCCTCCCTCCTAAACTCCTCTCTCTCCTCCCCTCCTCCTCCATCCTACTCCTCTCTCCTCCTTCCATATTCCCTCCTCCTCCCTCCTACTCCTCATCACTTCCTCCTCCCTCCTCCTTCCTCCTCCTCCTCTCCTCTCCCTCGCCGCCCTCCTCCTCGTCCTCCCTCCGCCTACTCCCTTCTACATCCTCCACCTCCTCCCTTCACATTCCTCCTCCTCCCTCTGTCACTCATCCCTCCATTCCCTCACTCTCCTCCTCCCTCCTCCTCTCTCCTCCTCCCTACCTCCGTCCTCCCTCTGCACATTCATCACTCTCCTTCCCTCTTCCTCCTCTTCCTCCACCTCCTCCTCATCCCTCCTTACTTCCTCCTCCTACCGCTCATCCCTCCTCCATCCTCCGTCCCTCCTCCTCCCTCACTCCTCTCCCTCTACCTCCTCCCTCCTCCTCCCTTCACATTCCTCCTCCTCCTCCTTCCTCCTCCTCCTCCTCCTCTCTCCCTCTACCTCCTCCCTCCTCCCTCCTCCTCCTCCCCTCTCCTCCTCCTCCTCTCCCTCCTCCTCATCCCTCATCCTCCTCCTCCTCCGTTCTCCTCCTCTCCTCCTCCTCCTCACCAGTCCTCCCTCCTCCTCCTTCCTCCCTCTCACTCCTCTCCTCCTCCTTCCTCCTCCTCCTCCTCCCTCTCCTCTACCTCCTCCTCCCTTCCATTCCTCCTCCTCCGCCTCTTCTCCTCCTCCTCCTCCTCATTCCCTCCTCCTCTCCTCCTCCTCCTCCCTCCTCCTCCCTCCTCCTCCTCCTCTACCTCCTCCTCCTCTCCTCCCTCCTCCTCACTCCTCCTCCTCCTACCTCCTCCTCCTCCTCCCTCTCCTCTCCATCCTCCTCCTCCTCCGCCTCCTCCTCCCTCCGTCTCCTCCTCACTCCTCCTCCTCCCTCCTCCTCCTCCTCCTCCTCCCTCTACCTATCCTCCCTCCTCCCTTCCATTCCTCCTCCTCCCTCTTCCGCCTCCTCCCTCCCTCCTCCTCTCTACCCTCCCTCCTCCTCCTCCCTCCTACCTCCTCCCTCCTCCTCCTCCTCCCTTCACATTCCTCCTCCCTCCTCCTCCTCCCTCCTCCTCTTCCCTCCTCCTCCTCCCTCCTTCTCCTCCTTCTCCCTCCTCCTTCTCCCTCTTCCTCCTCCCTCTTCCTTCTCCCTCCGCCTCCTCCCTCCTCCTACTTCTCCTCCTCCTCCCTCCCTCCCTCCTCCCTCTCCTCCTCCTGCTCCCTTCTCCTCCTGCGTTCTCCTCCTCCCTCCTTCTCCCTCCTCTCCCTCTTCCTCCTCCCTCCTCCTCGCCTCCTCCTCCACCCTACTCCTCCCTCCTCCTCCTAATCCCTCCTCCTCCCTCCTATTCCTCCCTACTCCTCCTGTCTCCTCCCTCCTCCTCCCTCCTCTTCCCTCCTCCACCTCCCTCTTCCTCCTCCCTCCTCCATTTACCCAAGACAGACAGACAGTCAGACAGATAGTCGGGAACGGGATCTTATATGACTACTTATATAATTTAAATGAGATGCTCTCCACCATGGGCTGGGCCGGGTCAGACAGACAGACAGATAGATAGATAGATAGACAGACAGACAGACAGACAGACAGACAGACAGACAGACAGACAGACAGACAGACAGACAGACAGTCGGGAACGGGAACTTATATGACTACTTATATGAATTAAATGAGATGCTCCCCACCAGGAGTTGGGCGATGCCGGGCCGGGTCAGACAGACAGACAGATAGATAGTCGGAACGGGAACTTATATGACTACTTATATGAATTAAATGAGATGCTCCCCATCAGGGTCTGGGCGAAGACGGGCCGGGTCAGACAGACAGACAGACAGATAGACAGACAGACAGACAGACAGACAGACAGACAGACAGACAGATAGTCGGTAACGGGAACGAGAACTTATATGACTACTTATATGAATTAAATGAGATGCTCCCCACCAGGGTCTGGGCGAAGCCGGGCCGGGTCAGCTAGTATTTTTATATTAGTTAGTTAGTTAGTTAGTTAGTTAGTTAGTTAGTTAGTTAGTTAGTTAGTTAGTTAGTTAGTCGACAGATCATCCTCGTTGCACATCGAACCATTCAGTCCATAAGTTCTCGGATCCCCTCCTCAGCAAATCCCGCAGCGTGTAGCGGCTAACGACGCCAGTTCTGTGTTGGTTTATCAATCTTCTTTGGCTTCCTGCGTAGTGTTCTTGTTTGGCCACCCCTCTTTTAATTTGCTGCTCCCGCAGTCTGGCCATTGTTGTAGATTCACAGTCATCACTTGGTTCTCGCAAAAGTCTACTTCTCGTAGAGCATTCAGAATGTCAGCCTGGTCCATGGCGCGTCCGCCCTCCACAGTAGCATCACCTGCGAGCTTGTCAGCCCGCTCATTTCCTTGTACTCCCGCATGACCTGGCACGAAGATGAAACTAATCTTTGCCAGCCGAGACCGCTTCAGAGGCAGCAACCATTCTCTTCGGATCGACCCCTCCTCTATCCTCTTGATCATGTTCATTGAGTCGCTAAGGAAACAAGCCCTAGTGAATGTCTGTGTCTCGAGCCATGTTATTGCTTTACTTACTGCCATGACTTCCATGGTCAGGCTACTTGTGGTTTCAGTGAAAGCACCAGAGTCCTCCTTCACAATTCTCCCTCCGGCCCGAGCTGTAAAGGCCCATGAGCTTCTCACATGTCGGACGACCGACCCATCTGTGTAGATGACCGCGTCACCGTCTAGCGAATTCTCGAAAATCAACGCTTGTACTTCAGCCTCAACAGCAGCCGGATTTTCTTGTCTGCATTTTCTATCTAGTTGGATGCAAACTGAAAAGGATGTGCAGAAGTCTGTTGGCACTTGCACCCACTCCTCGCCAAGTTCTAAGTCCTCAAGTGAACACACCTGTTGAAGAATGTCTTCGGCTTGACCCATCCACGACCGTCCTCTTTTTAACCTGCTGCCCTTCACCTTCCTAATTTCACTATGCAGTGGATGTTGTATATTTACGTTAACTCTGAGGTAGGCGCGTGCCCTGCAAACTTGTATTCTCTCTTCAATGGTTGGAAAATCAAGAAGGTAGCGCATCGCCCTGCATGCTGTATCTCTTGTACATCCAAGAATAATGCGCATAGCTTCATTCTGTATCCTTTCCATCCTTTCTGTCTGCTTATGGCTGAGAGTCAGGATTGCCATTGCATACCGCATCGCTGCCAAACCCCGCTTGGCCTTTGTTATCACCTGGTCTATGTGCACATTATAAGCAAGGCTTCGATCAACCGTATCCCCAGGTAATTCATTGCCTGCGTTCTTTCCACCGTCTCTGAACACAGCATTACAGTTGGTGTTGGAGTGTTGACAA
Organism: Cepaea nemoralis; assembly: GCA_014155875.1. Classification (NCBI taxonomy): domain Eukaryota; kingdom Metazoa; phylum Mollusca; class Gastropoda; order Stylommatophora; family Helicidae; genus Cepaea; species Cepaea nemoralis. The sequence continues at coordinate 42,466 of JACEFZ010020215.1, forward strand.
TATGATTATTCAACGAGAACCAAGTCATTGTTGCTTTTGTTGGGTGACCATTGCCCCAGCTTCATCACACCAAGTACTTATGCGATTGAGTTCGGTTTGTAGTTCCACAGCAACCTCCTCTCTATCCTTACCCTGACGATACACTAAAACATCATCGGCATATGACAATGTCCTGCCAGGTCCAGTGATCTGCTCACTGGTGATTCTCACTGTGTAGCGTTGAACAGTACCGGAGATAATGGGGATCCCTGTGGTAGGCCAGGATATATTGTTGTTGGTTCCGAAGTCCAACTGCCACATCTAAAAAACTACTTTCCGTTGGAAGAGGGCTGCAGCGATCCAACTAAGGAGGAATGGACTTACGTTTAGTTCAAGAAGCTGAAACATTAAAAAATCCAGTGGTACTCTGTTGTATGCGTCCTCAAGATCAATCGCTGCAGCAACGGTTTCAGTGCCTGAGTGGAAACCTTCATAGACATCATGGGCAAAGACTGCTGCATTGGTCCAGGTTTCTTTTTTGGGCGGTACCCACCCAGGGTAGGTGGGAAAACACCTTGCCTCTCTAGTTGGCTTGATATTTTCCTGGCAATTACCTTCTCCAGCAGCTTGCCTATTGTATTCTGCATGGTTATAATTCGATATCCCTGAATTTGTTCGTGGTCTTTGTCAGGCTTCGGCAAGGGAATCAGATAGCTGTGTAACCATTCCTCCTTGATGCTAGCACTCCCTATACTGATGTTGTACATTTTATATTAATTATTAATCAGTAATAAGGCATCAGCCGGTCTCTCTGGCTGTGGGGTTACAACACTTTCTCTCTGTAATCCCGTTTATCACGCAGAGTCTCGTAGCGGAGCGAGAGCTGAGGCGGTTCGACCCCCGCTCGTGACTTGCGGGATACTGAGCCGGCCGCTCAGAAAGCAATGGCAAACTACTGAACGTAAACTTGCAAAGAGATCACAACGGTAGAAATTCTGCGATGTCCTATAAAGGATATGAAAAAAAATATAGCTTCAGTACTGTGTCGTGTGTGTGTGTGTGTGTGTGTGTGTGTGTGTGTGTGTGTGTGTGCGCGCGCGTGTGTGTATGTGTGTGTACGTATTTATGTAACCATTATTATTCAATTATGGCCATCAATTTTGAATATCTTGGGTCATTGATTACAATTAATGGTGACACAATGAAAGAAATTAAACGACGACTATCAACTGCTCTTCAAAGACTAAAACAACTGAATAAATTATGGAATGGGACAGACAGAACTACAAAAAATAGATTTTTAAGAGCATGTATCTTTCCCATTGCAACATACGCCTGCGAGACCTGGGCACTTACTAAACAAGCTGAACAGCGCATAAATGCTTTTGAATATAAATTTTATAGACGGGTTCTAAGAATATCTTGGGTAAAGAAAAGAACAAATGCATCCATACTTCAAGAGCTGAATATTGAAGAGGGTTGGCTGTTAAAGACGATAAAACAAAGAAAATTGAAATATTTTGGTCACTTGAAACGCCATGAGAGAACAATAATGGAGGGGTATATGCCTGGGAAGAGAAGAAAAGGAAGGCCAAAGAAATATGGGTGAGGATGTGGCGGATGATCTCTAGATGGTGCATCGGACATGGGACATCTTGCTTGTAATCGAAAAGTTTTCCGGAAGATTGTTATGGGAGCGAGGTTCTGCAAAGGGCATGCTAATGAATGAATGAATGGCGGCCATCAATACTGTGTCATCATTTCCTTGCATGATATATATTCATTAACCCGTAGGGTCAAACAGATAAGTAACCTATGATAGGTCTAGTAGCAAGCAGGTAAGGAATTTATTTGATCTAGGACAAAACTGCTCACGCAAATATGGAGGGAAATGAACAAAAGGCACGAGCCACATGCACTGGAACTCCAATTAATCCTCCCACAATGTAAGTGGAAAACAACAACAACAACAACAAGAAACAACAACAACAACAACAACATCCACAACAACAACAACAACAGATGAATTCATTTGAGTTGAGTTTAGTTGAGCTAAGAACAGACATCACTGCACTCAGGACATTCCCATTAGCGCTCCGTCCCCTCGTTCAACAGCCAACGAAGAGGCAGACTACTAATCGTTCCTACCGCTATCTGATTGGAAGTTCTCCTGGTGTTCCCTCTCAGTTTTGAGATTCTACCAGAAGACAACAACAACAACAGAGGAATTCATTTGAATAACAAAGAGCGTCTTTGTTATTCAAATTTAATTCGAGATGAATTCATCAGGAAATCAATTGAGGAACCCTTTGAGGGTACTAAGTGAAGTCAGTTCATAAATAAACACATATAGTATTGTTTGGCAATCATAGTCCTCTAATCGAGCCTTCATCAGCAAACAAATGCATACACAAAAGACAACATATAGTCACGGAGCTTGGTATTCTTAGATAAGTAGGAGCATTTTTTTTCTAATTTTTATTTTATCTTCATTGCTTTCATTTTTTTTTTTTAAATCTTTTTATACCTCTCATCCCGTCGTTACGCCTTAATATAGTCACCCGAGTCCCTTCTCCGTACTATATGTTGTGTTTTGTGTATGTATTTGCTGATGAAGGCTAGTGGCCGTAACGTCCTGAATGCGTCGTAATTGTGTTATGTAAAGCTGCATTACTCTGTGTTATTTTATCTTGTGTATTTCTGAGATGAATTCATGTAGATCACAGTCATAAGAAGGAGATTTCTGACTGCTGCGACTGGTCTCCACCTGCGGGTCGATGTTTACAAAGGCCTTGGAAGACCTTCCCCTAGCAGACATTGTCGTCTGCCGCCAGCTCCGCACTGTCTGAGTTGTCCAGTGCCCTTTCTCCCTCCTACAGCCTTCATACACCTGCCTGTCTGCGTATACCTACCACCTGAATGATCATCTTGCTCGGGTGAGTATTACAGTGGTCTTTGAGCGGCGAAATTATAAACAAAATGCGTTAATTGCGGAGTGTTCACGATTCCTTTAATGCGGTTTTCATTGTTGTGGTTTTCGCTGAAATTGTGAGTGTTACAGTGCTCTTTCTCTGTCCCATCACCTTCTATGCACGCCTATCATTGTACATCTACCACTTGAATGATTGTCTCGCATGGGTGAGTATCATTAAGCAGTGAAAGTATAAACAAAATATGTTTATTGTGGAGTATTCACCCTTTCATCATTGCGGTTTTGATTGTGAGTTCATTGAAATTGTGAGTGTTTTGGTGCTCTTTCTCCTGCATTTCATTTGCAAATAGAAGATTATTGATTGCATGTTGTGAAATGGAAGCTTTTCTATAGCTGTCTCGTTAGTAAAGTTCTGTTACTATCTCATTTCAACAAATTAAGTACCACTGATAGATTGTAGGCATTGCAACATTTTCAAATTTCGATAGATTGTAGGTATTGCAACATTTTCAAATTTTGATAGATTGTAGGCATTGCAACATTTTCAAATTTTGATAGATTGTAGGCATTTTGCTGTATGGCAGTGAATCTTGGAATGTAAATGAACAAATTAAGAAGAAATTAGAAGCAACAGAGATGTGGTTCCTGAGACGAATGTTGTGAATTCCTTGGACTGCCAGAGTAACTAACGACGACTGCCTGAAACAGGCTAGTGAAACTAGAACATTATATACAATAATAAGAAAGAGACAAACAGCTTTCTTCAGTCATATGCTGAAAAGAGAGGCATTGGAGAACATTGTAACAACTGGAAAGATCAAGGGGAAGAGAGGCAGAGGTAGATCAAGAGAAATGATGCTGGATGGATTGTGATGGTGGCATGGAGGAATATCATCAGCAGAGTTGATCCAGAACTCCAAAGAAAAAGATCTGTGATGAGACATGAACGCCTATACCAGCTGGCAGGGCACTTGATGATGATGAGTTCATGTCACATAAGCTTTACTTAGACGGAATGTTACTAAAAATAAACTTGTACTCATATGCCTACATTGATCTAGGCTCCCAGGTCGACCTAGTTTACATTTCATACCAGGAATTCTCTTTGGAAGAGAAAACAGCCGGCGTGACACTAACTGTGTCACCTACTGAGCACCCAGTAGCCTGTACAAATACGGATTTAGTACCATATGCCACATGTGCCTTAAGGCATGTAATAGGGTCCTTGACTGACATATGCCAACTGGCAAACTTGTGTCGTCTTGTGTGGCACAGGCAGATCATTTGTTTCCTTGAGTTTGTCTACCTTTGAATCATATCAATGCTCTCTTCCTGGTGTTTCCTCAACGGAGTTTGTCAGCCTTTGAATCATATCACTGCTCTCTGCAAAATATCCATACAATTCTCACAATCTGTGACCTCTGAAGCAACGATAGCCATTCCACACGAAACATTCCTTTCTCCACCTTACTAAGCATACTCTTTGAATCCTTAATGAATACAATGTGTTTTGCAGTGGTCTCCTCTAGCCAGTGGAATGCTGCTGTTACTGCAGACATGGTACACAACTAATTGAACGAGTATCATAATGTAAATGTCCGTTCACTGAGCATTGAAATTGCGGAAGATATAAAGAAACAAAACATAACACTATGTTGAAAGATGGCCGCTCCACTTTTGACATGCACCAAAGAGGAGCAGCATTCTGATGTCAGTTTTTTGATCAGTGAAGAAAATTCCTACGGCGAATGAAGGTCCAGTATGGTGATACATGCCTATCAGTCTAGAGAGTGTATGAGTGGAGTAGGAAGTTTCAAAGCTTTTCAGTCTGAAAATAAAATATTTGAGAGCATCAAACCTTTGAGAACAAAGTCTTAAGACACATCTTTGGGCCCATTAGGGATACACAAAGTGGAGAGTGGAAAAGAAGAAGCAACAAAGACATTTATGATCTGTTTAAGTCCCCGCTAATCACTGGTATCATGATTGATTGATTGATTGATTGATTTAGGAACCGACATCACAGCATTCGGGGCATTCCCATAAGCGCTCCGTCCCCATCCTCAGCGGCCAGCGAAGAGTTCCAGCACCAATAGTACCAGTAGCAATCTAATTATATGTCCGTCTCGCCTTTCCTCTGAGCGTTGATCGTCGGCCAGATCCCCTCGTCACCCCTCGCTGTCGCATTCTTGCCAGACCATGGTGATCCATTTGCTCCTCCGAGGTGTACACATGCTCCCACAAGGTCGCAACATCTGCTTTTTCATGCATCAATACTCCACCAAGTTTTGCCGAGCTAGCCAATCTGTCCGCCTGTTCATTCCCCAGCACACCGGCATGCCCCGGAGAAAAGATCCAGACGATGCTTGCTACCCGTGACCTCCGAAGCATAGCAAGCCACTCTGCATGAAGCTTGCCTGTCTTCACCCTACTCAGCATGTTTTCTGAGTCAGTTGCAATCACGATGTGTGTGTGTATCGTATTCTCCATCCAGCGGAAAGCTGCACTGACCGCCTCCACCTCCATTCTTAAGCTAGATGTTGTGGTATCATACGCCAGGCTCTCCTGCACCAAATGTCGACCATTGGCTTTTGCGAAGAACCCCCTGGCACTTCTCCTACCTCTCAACACTGACCCATCTGTGTAGATAATCACATCACCCGGGCGAGCATTATCCTGAATTAGTTGCTGGATTTCCACTTCCGTGGCCCCTGCTGGTCACTCCCTGCACTCCCGGCTCAATGTGATTATAACTCTGCACAAGTCTGACTGCTCCGCTGACACTCTGACCCACTCTTCTCCTCTCCTAATGTTCTCCAAGGGGCACACCTGCCTGATCGTATCCTCCGCCTGAGCCATCCATGATTTCCCTCTTATCAGTCGCTGACCCTTAACAGCGTCCAGCGCCTCATGCAGTGGGTGGTCTGTGTCTGCAGCTACTCTGAGGTATGCCTTCGCCTGCATCACCTTGAGCCTACCTGCAACAGACGGCAAACCAAGGATGCAACGTATACACACTACTGGGGTGTCTCTGGTTTATCCCAGAATGACTCGCATCGCTTCGTTCTGTATGCGCTCTAATTTCACCAGCTGACTCTTTGAGACAGTGAGCAGTCCTAGTCCATAATCAAATCACTGAGAGAATCAAGTGCTGGTATAGTGTGAAAAGCATTCTCTGCTCTGTGTCCATTGCAGCCATAGTTTTAAGTACATTGAGTCCCTTTTGAGACCTTGTCACAGCCGTCTCCACATGGTCCTTGAAGGACAGACTCCTGTCAAATGTGATTCCCAGATACTTCAGTTTGTTCTCTCTGTTGACACTTCTACCATCTATCGTGAGGCTTGGGGCATCAGCTCTCACAATCCTGTTGTCCAGAGAGCACCACAAAACAGCTGCCTTTTCTGAGTGGATGACAGCACTCATTTCAGTGCACCAGTCAATCACATTGTCTACTGTTGCCTGTAGCTCCTGGGCTGTTTGCTCCCTATCTCTCCCCTGTCTATATGCAAGAATATCATCTGCAAATGTTAGTATCCTTCCAACCCCTGGTGCTTCTAGGTTTGCAATCTTGCTCGTATACACATTAAAGAGTACCGGTGAGATTGCTGATCCCTGTGTCAGTCCCAGGATTAAAATATGTGGCTCTGAGGTCCATGCACCCAGACGGAGAGCAACCCGGTGAGAATGTAGGACGGATGCTTTCCAGTTCACCAACCAGGGATTGACCCCCTTCTCCATCAGTACAGTCATCAAAATATCATATCGAACTCTATTGTATGCATCCTCGAAATCAAGCGCTACCGCCATCATTTCCTGTCTACTCTGGAACCTCTCATAAACATCAAAGGCAAAAGTGGCTGCATTAGACCAGGTATCTTTTCCTGGCCTGTAGGGGCCTATAGGGCATATAGAAAGAATGGAAGATAATAGGGAAACAAAACTCGCTTACACTCAGGAAATAAATGACCGTAGACCCCGAGGTAGACCAAGAAGATGGTGGGCGAGATAATACATATACAGACTTACAAGCACTTGGAATCAACGACTGGCAAGAGAAGGTCAACCAGAGAGACGAATGGAGACGGCTTGTATCTGCAGCAAAGAACCTCAATGGCTCAAAATGCTGAAGAAGAAGAAGAAGATTTGAGAGCATGTATCTTTGATGTGTATTATATAGATGTGAGTCATGGAGAATTTCACAGTCACTAAAGAAGAGCATTGGGGGAGGAGGGGGGGCCTTGTTAACTTAAATGTTATAGAACGTGCTATAAGTATGGACCAAGAAGAAGAAAAATACTGACACTGATGCTTGATAAGGCAGATGTGGTAAAGGCCCTCTGGGTGCATGTAAATAATACAGAAGAACAGACAGACTATCATGGTGTAGAGAGAATGCGGCAGCGAGGGGTTGTCAGAGGATCTTGTCAACAGTCGTCACTCAGAGGTAAAGGAAGATGGACAAATACTCAGATTGCAATGGGCATCATTAGTATTGGAACTCTTCACTGGCTGTTGAATATGAAGACTGAATGCTTATGGGAATTTTAAGGTTTTCATTGAAAGCCCTCTCATACATAATTAATAGATAATGACAGAGTAATCGTAAACTGTCTGTTCACCAAATCTATCACTCAAGAATCTCTCTTTATTGCACGTGCATACCTACATCAGCACTTCACTCTCCTCCTGTATATCACACAAACAGAACATTAGCACTGCACAAAATTCATAGCACTATGGGGATCCATAAGTTTACATACAAGAATCACACATATGATTAATATTTAAATTAGCATATTCCTTTAATGAATTTAAGCATAGAAGCCCCAAACAATATGTTGCACGATTTATTGCCTGACATATTTTGCTGCATATCGATAGGCGCATACCTTTTTTTTTCATATCCTATTTACAGGACATCGCTGTCAACACCAGCACTACTGTTGTTGGTGTCTTGACAAGTTTACATTCAGTAGTTTGTCATTGATTTCTGAACGACCGGCTCCCATACCAACATGTTAAAACCTAGCACGACACGGTCTGCTGCCAAATTGGTTGCAGCTGTGTTTCAAACGCAGGTAAGCAGAATTACAAACCGCATCCATAAAGCCTTTGTAACAGAGACCGGCAGGTGCATACTGCACAGTTACATATCATGTGAAGTTAGTAAATGAAACATATTTGAGCTGAAACACTGAAACCATATAGTCGCAGGTATTGTTCAAATCTAAAGTGTTTGTTATTCCTACAGTAATTTCAGATTTAACACACTCTCATTCTGTTTACACCAAACAGGCTTGAACTGCTTATTTGCTAACACATCACTATATTTAACAATCGTAACTGTTCATCGAATTCAGTATACAGAGTGCTTTTTCTTTTTTAACATTATGGCCATAGTTTATTACCTCCTCGTCGATTTCTCATCCCCTCATAAACTACGGCTATAAATTTAACACACACACACATAAGGCGTTTTATATAACATAACATTCCTCTTTGTAATTCTCTATGCCATTTATGTCTGTCATTCCTCTCTGTCACTGCTTTATCATTCCTGTCTGGCTGTCTACCATTCCTCTCTGTAATTCTCTATGTCATTTACCTCTGTCATTCCTCTCTGTCACTGCTTTATCATTCCTGTCTGGTTGTCTGCCATTCCTCTCTGTCATTCTCTATGTCATTCCTCTCTGTCACTGCTTTATCATTCCTGTCTGGTTGTCTGCCATTCCTCTTTGTAATTCTCTATGTCATTCCTCTCTGTCACTGCTTTATCATTCCTGTCTGGTTGTCTGCCATTCCTCTCTGTAATTCTCGATGTCATTCCTCTCTGTCACTGCTTTATCATTCCTGTCTGGCTGTCTGCCATTCCTCTCTGTAATTCTCGATGTCATTCCTCTCTGTCACTGCTTTATCATTCCTGTCTGGCTGTCTGTCATTCCTCTCCATAATTCTCTATGTCATTTATGTATGTCATTCCTCTCTGTCACTGCTTTATCATTCCTGTCTGGCTGTCTGTCATTCCTCTCCATAATTCTCTATGTCATTTATCTCTGTCATTCCTCTCTGTCACTGCTTTATCATTCCTGTCTGGCTGTCTGCCATTCCTCTCTGTAATTCTCTATGTCATTCCTCTCTGGCACTGCTTTATCATTCCTGTCTGGCTGTCTGCCATTCCTCTCTGTAATTCTCTGTCATTTACCTCTGTCATTCCTCTCTGTCACTGCTTTATCATTCCTGTCTGGCTGTCTGCCATTCCTCTCTGTAATTCTCTATGTCATTCCTCTCTGTCATTCCTCTCTGTCACTGTTTTATCATTCCTGTCTGGCTGTCTGCCATTCCTCTCTGTAATTCTCTATGTCATTCCTCTGTCATTCCTCTCTGTCACTGCTTTATCATTCCTGTCTGGCTGTCTGCCATTCCTCTCTGTAATTCTCTATGTCATTCCTCTCTGTCACTGCTTTATCATTTCTGTCTGGTTGTCTGCCATTCCTCTCTGTAATTCTCTATGTCATTCCTCTCTGTCACTGCTTTATCATTCCTGTCTGGTTGTCTGCCATTCCTCTCTGTAATTCTCTATGTCATTCCTCTCTGTCACTGCTTTATCATTCCTGTCTGTCTGTCTGCCATTCCTCTCTGTAATTCTCTATGTCATTCCTCTCTGTCACTGCTTTATCATTCCTGTCTGTCTTGTCTGCCATTCCTCTCTGTAATTCTCTCTGTCATTCCTCTCTGTCACTGCTTTATCATTCCTGTTTGGCTGTCTGTCATTCCTCTCCATAATTCTCTATGTCATTTATCTCTGTCATTCCTCTCTGTCACTGCTTTACCATTCCTGTCTGGCTGTCTGTCATTCCTCTCCATAATTCTCTATGTCATTTATCTCTGTCATTCCTCTCTGTCAATGCTTTATCATTCCTGTCTGGTTGTCTGCCATTCCTCTCTGTAATTCTCTATGTCATTCCTCTCTGTCACTGCTTTATCATTCCTGTCTGGCTGTCTGCCATTCCTCTCTGTAATTCTCTGTCATTTACCTCTGTCATTCCTCTCTGTCACTGCTTTATCATTCCTGTCTGGCTGTCTGCCATTCCTCTCTGTAATTCTCTATGTCATTCCTCTCTGTCATTCCTCTCTGTCACTGTTTTATCATTCCTGTCTGGCTGTCTGCCATTCCTCTCTGTAATTCTCTATGTCATTCCTCTCTGTCACTGTTTTATCATTCCTGTCTGGCTGTCTGCCATTCCTCTCTGTAATTCTCTATGTCATTTATGTCTGTCATTCCTCTCTGTCACTGCTTTATCATTCCTGTCTGGCTGTCTGCCATTCCTCTCTGTAATTCTCCATGTCATTCATATCTGTCATTCCTCTCTGTCACTGCTTTATTATTTCTCTTGCTCTCTGTCATTTCTCTCTCTTACTGCTATATCATTTCTCTCAGTTGCTCTATGTCATTTCTCTCTGTCACTGTTTTATCTCTGGCTCGCTGTCATTGCTTTATCATTTCTCTCTGGCTCTCTGTCACTTCTTTATTATTTTTATGTGTTGCTCTCTGTCAATCCTCCTTGTCACTGCTCACTGTTACTGCTTTATCATTTCTTTTCTGTCACTGCTTTATCATTTCTTTTCTGTCACTGCTTTATCATTTCTCTCTGGCTCTCTGTCACTGCTTTATCATTTCTTCCTGTCACTGCGTTATCATTTTTTGTCTGTCACTGCTTCATCATTTCTTTTCTGTCACTGCTTTATCATTTCTCCCTGGCTCTCTGTCACTGGTTTATAATTTCTTTCTGTCATTCCTCTCTATCACTGCTTTATAATTTCTTTCTGTCATTCCTCTCTGTCACTGCTTTATCATTTCTTTCTATCACTCCTCTCTGTCACTCACCGCTTTATCATTTCTTTCTGTCACTCCTCTCTATCACTCACTCCTTTATCATTATTTTTCTGCCATTCCTATCTGTCACTGCTTTATCATTTCTCTCTGCTGCTCTCTGTCATTCCTCTCTTTCACTGCTTTATCATCTCTCTATCATCCTTCTCTGTCCTGCTTCATAATTCCTCTATGTTGCTCTGTCATTCTTCTCTGTCACGGCTCTCGGTCATAATTTTATCCTCTCTCTGTCATTCCTTTCAGTCCCTGCTTTATCATTTCTCTTTTGCTCTCTTTCATTCCTCTATGTCACTGTTTTATCATGTTTCTTTATTGCTCACTGTCATTCCTGTCTATCACTGCATTATCATGTCTGTCTGTCATTTCTCTCTGTCACTTCTCTCATTAACCAGTTCTCTTTCCCCACAATCTGTCACTACTTACTGCCATTTCTCCCTGAAGTTACCCTCTAAATTCACTCTCGGTCACTGCTCTGATTGAACCTTGACGCCTGTATTAGCAATTCAGTGACTTTCCACTAGACCCCTGAGCATCATCTTGACAGGACAATAATGCTAGTTTCAAGAAACATGAACATTATGCAGAGACGTTCTGGAACTGCACAAACATAATTATTTTTTCCATGCTTGCTGATACCACTGGCTGGCTAACGTCCAAAAGTACACTCATGATGACGATAAGGTTATAAATAACAAACATTGACAGTGAAACGAGATCTGTAGTCGATGTTGTAAGGTTACAAGGTCAACATCGATAAATGTGTGTCAATCTGGCTTATTGTGAGACTAGTGAAACATCTGGCAAGGCGGCCAAGCGTGACCATCTGTATGCACTTGTGAACATCATATTATCCGCAGATTTGATCTCTTTATGTATGTGTGGCAAGGCGTTTCACACTGTTTCATTTTCACCGGCTCAGATCTGTATATTAATCTTAGTATGTCGAAATGTCGCCCATTATAATGTTTTTTGGCGACGCCGGCACACGATATATGTAGATGTGTTTGCATTTGTTGCCTTAGGGTTACTGGGCAGGTTTTTTAATGCAGTTGTTAGTTGTTCCTTTTATATGTTTGTTTTAACTGCCTCAGTTTGCATTTCTTTTTAATGTTGACTGACTGGCACATTGCCGTCTTGACAGACGACAGTTTGTAAAATGGAGTTATACCTCTCCATAACACAACTCCTGGGCTGAATTTAGAGACCATGTGTTGCCCATGCAGCATGATCCCTCTCTCAGCCTGTCTAGTGTACTTAAGAGGAAAAGTGACACCAATACATCTGGAACAAGACAAGCTGCAGAAGCTGCCGGATCAGCAAAGCAATACTCTGTTCGCCTGTCTGAGCTTCCATCCTAGACCAGTTGCCGACCAAGGCTTAGGGCCTGGTCTGCCCTGCCATGACATTTAGTCTTTAGGTTGCATTTCCTCGCACTTGGGTAAGGCTTGTACCCTCCCAATTGCATTCCTCCGCCCAAAGCCGTTGGCACAATGTGGGGTGTCGGGTTTGGTGGGCGCTGCCCAACAGAAAGCAGGTAGTACTGTCTACTGTCATTCGGTAGCTCAGTTATACCTGACTAAGACCTGACACACATATTTTGAGTGTTAATAATGCTATACAGCTAGTTGTCGACTTACGACCACGATCGGTTCCGACAGACCGGTCGTAACACGATTTGGTCATAAGTTGAGTACGCTATGTGTACAGTAATGTAAAGTGATGTTATAAAAATATTTAAGTTAAATTATATCATAAATTTCTTTTATTATCGTTATAAATCATAATTTTCGATGTTCATTTTGTGCCATTTGTATCATCTCTACACCATTTTGTTTCTTATTTTTACATCGTCAGGTTTAAGAAAAACACTGCATTAACTGTACATGTACAACTGGTTTAATATTTGCAAAACATACAAAATACAGGTGTGGAAAATACTATAGGAAACATTATTATTACATGGTCTACCATCTCTAGTTCGGCGTCGTCAATAAAGATTGATGGTACCCCATGTGCACCTTGTGACATAATCTGTGTCTTCTTTTTGCTAATTGTTAAACCAAATTCTGAACAAGCATTGGAGAATGCAGATAGTAGACATTGTAATTCTTCCTCAGAGTGGGTCGTAACTTCAGCATCATCTGCAAAAATCAGGTTATCCATCTAAGTCTACGAAGACTGAGCATGGAATAAACCGTCACACAACCTGATCTTTGCAGACAACGCCGTTCGACTGATAATTGAGGCAGAAATAAATCTTTAAATATTGAGCACAACCCACTACTGGCAACGCTGATCGCACTCTGGTATGAACCTAAGGCCTATCCACGTCAATGTGGAAGCACTAGACTCGAGTTAATAATATGGCTAGTGATTGTGGTCGTAAAGTCAAATGGTCGTATGTTGCATAGGTCGTAAGTCGACGACTAGCTGTATATACTTGGTTGAAAGTATAAGAGAACTCGCTCTGAAACTTCCAGTGCACTGAGAGCGAGGCAGGGGGTTCAACCCCTACAGCAGTATTAAGTTAGACTTAAATATCTATTGACTTCTCATTCAGAAAACCATGGCAAGCTACTGAACGTACAGTTACCTTGAAAACTAAATGGGGATTTATCACAACATCATGAAAGGACAAGCAACATCGTTTTATACTGGAACTGTGGGGGGGGGGCACAGTAGCACAGAGACTAGCTTGCTTTCCTGTCAGGCTGGTGGTTGTGGTTTGAATCCCCGTCAAAGTAGATTTTAGCAATTTACCTGGACTGCCAAGCCAGCCAAGGCTAAATGCCAGGACAATTCTGAGGGATGAACAGGCTGATAGGCTGGCAGGGAATGAACAGTCTGATAGGCTGGCAGGGAATGAACAGTCTGATAGGCTGGCATGAAATGAACAGGCTGATAGGCTGGCAGGGAATGAACAGTCTGATAGGCTGGCAGGGAATGAACAGGCTGATAGGCTGGCAGGGAATGAACAGTCTGATAGGCTGGCAGGGAATGAACAGGCTGATAGGCTGGCAGGGAATGAACAGGCTGATAGGCTGGCAGGGAATGAACAGGCTGATAGGCTGGCATGAAATGAACAGTCTGATAGGCTGGCAGGGAATGAACAGGCTGATAGGCTGGCATGAAATGAACAGTCTGATAGGCTGGCAGGGAATGAACAGGCTGATAGGCTGGCAGGGAATGAACAGGCTGATAGGCTGGCAGGGAATGAACAGGCTGATAGGCTGGCATGAAATGAACAGTCTGATAGGCTGGCAGGGAATGAACAGTCTGATAGGCTGGCATGAAATGAACAGGCTGATAGGCTGGCAGGGAATGAACAGGCTGATAGGCTGGCAGGGAATGAACAGGCTGATAGGCTGGCAGGGAATGAACAGGCTGATAGGCTGGCATGAAATGAACAGTCTGATAGGCTGGCAGGGAATGAACAGTCTGATAGGCTGGCATGAAATGAACAGGCTGATAGGCTGGCAGGGAATGAACAGGCTGATAGGCTGGCAGGGAATGAACAGGCTGATAGGCTGGCAGGGCATGAACAGGCTGATAGACTGGCAGGGAATGAACAGGCTGATAGGCTGGCAGGGAATGAACAGGCTGATAGGCTGGCAGGGAATGAACAGGCTGATAGGCTGGCAGGGAATGAACAGGCTGATAGGCTGGCAGGGAATGAACAGGCTGATAGGCTGGCAGGGAATGAACAGGCTGATAGGCTGGCAGGGAATGAACAGGCTGATAGGCTGGCAGGGAATGAACAGGCTGATAGGCTGGCAGGGAATGAACAGGCTGATAGGCTGGCAGGGAATGAACAGGCTGATAGGCTGGCAGGGAATGAACAGGCTGATAGGCTGGCAGGGAATGAACAGGCTGATAGGCTGGCAGGGAATGAACAGGCTGATAGGCTGGCAGGGAATGAACAGGCTGATAGGCTGGCAGGGAATGAACAGTCTGATAGGCTGGCAGGGAATGAACAGGCTGATAGGCTGGCAGGGAATGAACAGGCTGATAGGCTGGCAGGGAATGAACAGGCTGATAGGCTGGCAGGGAATGAACAGTCTGATAGGGTGGCAGGGAATGAACAGTCTGATAGGGTGGCAGGGAATGAACAGTCTGATAGGGTGGCAGGGAATGAACAGTCTGATAGGGTGGCAGGGAATGAACAGTCTGATAGGCTGGCAGGGAATGAACAGGCTGATAGGGTGGCAGGGAATGAACAGTCTGATAGGGTGGCAGGGAATGAACAGTCTGATAGGGTGGCAGGGAATGAACAGTCTGATAGGGTGGCAGGGAATGAACAGTCTGATAGGCTGGCAGGGAATGAACAGTCTGATAGGGTGGCAGGGAATGAACAGTCTGATAGGCTGGCAGGGAATGAACAGTCTGATAGGCTGGCAGGGAATGAACCTCTCACTGGTAGATTACCCATGGACAAGGGAGAGGTGGTTGGGCACTTGTGGAACTAAGTGGAGAAAGCAGGGGAACAGACTGAGTGCCCGTATATGAAGAGAATGATATGGTGGGGGGTTGGCAGGGGTTCAAGAAGAATCTCACTGAGAGGGTAGACCAGGAGAGCTTTCAATGAGATGGCAGTTTTATTGATTGATTGATTGATTGATTGATTGATCTTTATTTGAGCGAATGTGAATATTTTTATTTTTTATATAAACAACTTATATTGAACGATTAGTAGTATGACTCTTCGCTGGCTGTTGAACGAGGGAACGGAGCATGTGTGGGAATGTCTTGAGTCCAGTGATGTCGGTTCTTAGCTCAGCTCAACTCAGCTCATTCAGGTGTGTAATCATCCTGATGAGATGCAGCAAAATATGCGAACCAATAAATCATGCAATCTATTGTGTGTGTCTTCGTTTTTCAAATTCACAGCAGGGAAACATTGTTTTGAATTTCCTAAACATATTCAGTTGTTGTAAGCAGTTGTATGTTGTACTTACCAACCTGTTTTGCTGTTGTTGCATCTGCAGGTAGTTGTTGCAACAATTGTCAGAGTCTATCATCACTGATGCAGTGTTGTCATGGATGTGCTATCTGTTGGCTTGCTGCTGTCAGTTGATGTATGAGTATACAAGTGGATGGTAAGTACATGTTATTTGCCACCTCAAAATTTTTTGTACTTGTTGAAGAGGCTAGTTAGTTAGTCGCTGTTGCAGACTTCACGGCGAAGAGATGCCCCATAATGCTTCGTTCCTTTGCCAGTGAATATCACACATAATGCTTCTCACTGCTCCATGTGGAAAGTAAAACAGACAGGAGTCTTGACAAACCAACAGCCACACAAGGTATAACTGTGCATAATGCCATTGCCAGAAAGGCCAACACAAAAGGTCCGCCCCGAAAAATACAGTTAATTGTCGATGAAAGCGTCGGCAGTCACTAGAAAACCAGCAGCCACACATAACTGCATAAGGCAGCCACACATTACTGCATAAGGCAAACCCAGTTTTAGTTCAGCAACTGGCGGGCACCATTTTTCCAAACAGGCAGTTCACAACACAAACAACTGCAGACAGATGTAAAACCATTACTCACAAAATCCACAACTCACAGTGTCATTCCACACACTCAACTCAATAGCAGGGCGCGGAACCATGCACTACCAGTCCAACATGAGGGAAAATGCGTAAGCTACAAAATGCAGCTACAAGCATAAACACTCCAGAGACTTTAACAACTCGACTGCCTATCCTCCATGTTGGACCGGAAGCTGGTCATCTGACCCACTAGTCCAAGATCAGTTACCGAGTATGCCATCTTGATCTTATTTGTAATAAAAATATTCACACAGCCCAGACTATGAATTGAACCAGGTCTGAATGAAACAGAGGTGGACATTTTCATCTTAAGACACAGCACTAAAAAATGGATTAACTGTGGAAATAGTGAAATTGTAGATTGTTGTACCACGATTTGTGGATCTGTGGCTGTCGTCCCTGAATACAACAGTGGGGATTGTTCACAAGAAGTTGGATGCAGATTGTTCACAAGAAGTTGGATGTAGACTGTTCACAAGAAGTTGGATGTAGACTGTTCAGAAGTTGGATGCAGACTGGTCACAAGAAGTTGGATGTAGACTGTTCACAAGAAGTTGGATGTAGATGTTCACAAGAAGTTGGATGTAGACTGTTCACAAGAAGTTGTATGTAGATGTTCACAAGAAGTTGGATGTAGATGTTCACAAGAAGTTGGATGTAGACTGCTCACAAGAAGTAGTAAACTGCCCACAAGAAGTTGGATGTAGATGTTCACAAGAAGTTGGATGTAGACTGCTCACAAGAAGTAGTAAACTGCTCACAAGAAGTTGGATGTCAACTGCTCACAAGAAGTAGTAAACTGCTCACAAGAAGTTGGATGTAGATGTTCACAAGAAGTTGGATGTAGATGTTCACAAGAAGTTGGATGTAGACTATTCAGAAAAAGTTGGATGTAGACTGTTCAGAAGAAGTTGGATGTAGATGTTCACAAGAAGTTGGATGTAGACTATTCAGAAAAAGTTGGATGTAGACTGTTCAGAAGAAGTTGGATGTAGATGTTCATAAGAAGTTGGATGAAGACTGCTCACAAGAAGTTGGATGTAGATGTTCACAAGAAGTTTGATGTAGATGTTCACCAGAAGTTCAATGTAGATATTCACCAGAAGTTGGATTGTAGATGTTCACAAGAAGTCAGATGTAGATGTTCACAAGAAGTTGGATGTAGATGTTCACAAGAAGTTGGATGTAGATGTTCACAAGAAGTTGGATGCAGATGTTAACAAGAAGTTGGATGCAGACTGTTCACAAGAATTTGGATGTAGATGTTCACAAGAAGTTGGATGCAGATGTTCGCAAGAAGTTGGATGTAGATTGTTCATCAGAAGTTGGATGTAGACTTTTCACCAGAAGGTCGATGCAGACTTCACAAGAAGTTGGATACACACTGTTCACAAGAAGTTGGGTGCAGACTGTTCCCAAAAATTTGGATGTAGATATTCACAAGAAGCTGGATACAGATGTTTGCGAGAAGTTGGATGTAGAATTCGCAAGAAGTTGGATGTAGACTTCGCAAGAAGTTGGATGTAGACTTCGCAAGAAGTTGGATACACACTGTTCACAAAAGTTGAATGCAGACTAGACATAGCCATGCAGAGGTTAAACAGTACTTGGATTCTGTGGTAAAATAAAGTTAGTTGCAAGGCTTTTACGCTTTTACAGGACCGTGAAATCAACCCCAGCATTAATTGGCTGTTTGTCATTTACCAGGTCATTTTGTATTCAGTAGTTTGCCATTGCTTTATGAATGGCTGACACTCATATCACAAAATCAGTCTGCTCTCAAATCAACAGGAAATAATTTCAACCTTCGACTTGGTATGTCAGATAAATTGTGCAGCTGAGTTCAGTATTCCCAAAGCCACACACGCAGCATGGCACAACAGACATGGTACAACACCAGTACACACATGAAAGTACCACCTTTCAGACATGACACAACACCAACCAACAAACACATGAAAGTACCATCTTTCAAACATGGCACAACACCAGTACACACACGAAAGTACCATCTTTCAAACATGACACAACAACAGCACACACATGAAAGCACCATCTTTCAGACATGACACAACACCAGCAAACACTGAAAGTACCACCTTTCAGACATGACACAACACCAGCACACACATGAACAGTAACCATCTCTCATACATGGATAAACACTAGCAAACACATGAAAGTACCATCTTTCAGACATACACAACACCAGCAAACACATGGAAGTACCACCTTTCAAACATGGCACAACACCAGCAAACACATGAAAGTACCACCGTTTAGCATGACACAACACCAGCACACACATGAAAGTACCATCTCTCATACATGGTATAACACTAGCAAAACCATGAAGTACCACTTTCAGACATACACAACACACAAAACATGAAGTACATCTTTCAGACATGACACAGCACACACATAAAGTCCCCTTTCAACATGACACAGCAACACATGAAGTACCATCTCTCATACATGGTAAACACTAGCAAACACATGAAAGTTACCATCTTTCAGACATACACAACACCAGCAAACACATGAAAGTACCACCTTTCAAACATGGTACTACACCAGCAAACATGAAAGTACCATCTTTCATACATGGTATAACACTAGCAAACACATGAAAGTACCATCTTTCAAACATGGCACAACACCAGCAAACACATGAAAGTACCATCTTTCAGACATGACACAACACCAGCCAAACACATGAAAGTACCATCTTTCAGACATGACACAACGCCAGCAAACACATGAAAGTACCATCTTTCAGACATGACACAACACCAGCAAACACATGGAAGTACCATCTCTCATACATGGTATAACACTAGCAAACACATGAAAGTACCATCTTTCAGACATGTTGTTGTTTGTCCATCAAGAATGATGATGACCATATTCATTTCATCCAGTGGGGTTGAAGGTGTGAGCCGTGGGTTCTAAGATGGCTGATAAGGCCTATTTTGGCTCGAAATGTTCTTGACAATGTGGGCAAAGAATGCTTGACGTCTCTGGAGGAGGATTTCTGCAGTGGTTTTTCTGTCTGCCTTTCTCTTCACAGCTCTTGCAGTCCTGGTTGCCTCACATATGACTGCACCTTGTGGCAATGATGCACGCCACGAATTTCTTCGGTCTCTGGCTGCAGCCTCCCAGGTGTCATGAGAATTCCAAAAGCATTCAGTGAAATTTTCAGAGTGTCTTTAAAACGTTCCTCTGGCCACCTTGGGAGCGTTTACACAACGCAGTTTCGCTGTAAAAAATTCGTTTAGGGAGCCTGTGATCTGGCATGCGAGTCAAGTGACCAGCCCAGCGAATCTGATTCTTCATCAGTAGAGTGTGGATACTGGGCATGGATGCTCTTTCTAGGACTTCAGTGTCTGGAATCTTGTCTTGCCATTTAATCTTCAGTAGCTTCCTTAGGCAGACTGTGTGGAAGTGGTTTAATTTCCTAGCGTGTCGCTGATAAACAGTCCAGGTTTCACTAAGCATATAGCAGTGTGGATAATACAACTGCTTTGTAGACTTTTAGATTTGTTTGCAGGCTTATTCCAGTTCTGTCCCATACATTCTTGTACAGTCTGCCAAAGGCTGCACTGGCCTTGGAGATTCTTGCATTCACTTCGTCATCGATTGTGGCAGCTTGTGACACAGGTGCTGCCAAGATAGGTGAATTTGTCCACAACACTTAGTCTATGATCATTCACTTTGATATTCGGCACAGTGTGATTATTCTCTGGAGCTGGCTGGTACATAACTACAGTCTTCTCCAAGTTGATATTGAGCCCAAAGTTGGCACAGGCATGTGAGAAAGCTGAAACATTATGTTGCATGTCCGCCTCTGAGTTGGCGTATAGAGCGCAATCATCAGCAAACAGGAGCTCTCTGACGGTGCCGCTGTTAATTTTGGTTTTAGCTTTCAGCCTTCTGAGATTGAATAACTTTCCATCCATACGGTAGTTGATGTCTATTCCAATGTCGTCGTTCTCGAAGGCATTCACCAACATGGCTGAAAACATAAGGCTGAACAGTGTTGGTGCCAGGACACATCCTTGCTTCACTCCATTGGTGACAGGAAAGGGTTCAGACAGTTCACCATTTTCCTGTACTCTTGCCTGCATACCGTCATGAAATAGCCGCACTATTTGGACAAACTTTCGTGGACAGCCATATTTTGCCATAATCTTCCACAGTCCTTCTCTGCTGACTGTATCAAAAGCTGGTAAGGTCAATGAAAGTGGAGAACATTTCGCAGTTCGTTCCTGACATTTCTCTTGCAGCTGCCTTGCAGCGAAAATCATGTCAACAGTTCCACGTTCTTTTCTGAAGCCACATTGACTCTCAGGAAGAAGACATACACAACACCAGCAAACACATGGAAGTACCACCTTTCAAACATGGTACTACACCAGCAAACATGAAAGTACCATCTTTCAAACATGGTACAACACCAGCAAACACATGAAAGTACCATCTTTCAGACATGGTACAACGCCAGCAAACACATGAAAATACCATCTTTCAGACGTACAACACTAGTACACACATGAAAGTACCATCTGTCAGTGAAGATAACATTAATTGTAATTGTCTTGTTTCACAGGCTATGTATGGAAAAGGAGACTCCATGTAAGAAGCCGTTAGTCCTCGTATGAATACAGCCATGTTAACATTGTTACATGGAGGTGTTGCATTATAATGGACACTGACATTGTCTGTTGGATGCGCCAGATTGTCATTGTCTGTTGGATGTGCCAGATTGTATACACGGGACTCAGCTAACCAATCGGTGAACACTGTTGATAACATCATGGAAGCCCCTGAGGAGACCAGCGATGTTGACATTCAGAAGGATCAAACTGGGGCTCGTGCAGAAAACATTCTGGGGTTTGAATGTTCGCTCTCAAAGAGAGTGCATTCCGACAGCGACCGGGAGCAGCTGCTTCGCACAAACAGCGATGATGTTAATGATCCTGTTCATAACACCAGGGTCGTCACTGACAGCAAGGGAGAAGACAACTCTGTTTCATATCACGACTCCCAGTCAAGGGCAAAAGATGTCAGAGACAGATGACGAAGCACCCAGCTCAGAAACAAACAGAGAATCACAAATCGTTAACTAAAGGGGCGAAGAAATTTCGCGAAAAAAATGACATGCACATTTGAGGATTGCTCCGGAAACAAAAGGCTTTGAATTTGTGCAGCAGAAGGCAATGAAGTTTGGCCTTGGTGCCAGTAGTTCAGATCATAATTTTCAAGTCCTACCTGATGATGACGATGATGATGACGAGGGGGAAGAAAGCTGTGATACAAATGAGAATCTAGGGACATCAGATGCTGCTGAATTTTCCTCGGTTATGTTTCATGCAACGGGTACCAGCAAACTTCCACAAACATCTTCTAAAAGCCAGCAGGAAAAGCAGGAAAGTGCTGCCATTTTCATGGTAGGGAAGTCTGAACAAATGAACCGCTCATTCATAAAAAACAAGATCAGCTCCCCGCTCCGTAAGAGGAACAGCTACTCTGAAAGCAAGATGGAGAAGTCTCCGTTACTGGGTAAGCCGAGCGGAAGATCAAGCCCAGGCAGCTCGATAGAATCATCGCCGCTGAAGGCGGGTTCACTTGAAGATGGGAGTCAGAATACAGCATTGTCGTCTCCGATGAGGTCAGAGCTGGAGGAGTCGTCGGAAGAGGATTCACCATTTACAAACACTTCGGAGGATGCTGACAACATCCTGTCACCAAGTATTGTGTCTGATGGTAAGTACAAGCTGGCAGGTGGCCTCTAGGGCTGATTCAGTGCATGTACTATGTCAGCGTGCTGTCTTTAAACACCTCTTCTGTACACATGTCCTTGCTCACTTGTCTTCTTCATCGTGCACTTGTTCTCTTGTCCTCACTCTTCTCCTCAAATGAGTCATGAAGCTCCGTCCATGCCATCCCCAGTATACCCATCTCTGTCTCTGATCGCTTCAAATGTGGTTTTAGGGTCCCTAATCATGTCCTTATGGAGTTCCTGCCATGGAGTGGCTTAGGTTAAAAGTTACCACCCAGTGCAGGTGACCTAGCGTCTTGCACACTTCAGTGACCAGACGTGAAGATCGAGTGGATGTGAACCACTCTGCGGGAAGTAACTGTGAGCGAAGGTCAAGCACGGTACGCTAGGTCATGAGAGATCATTCACATCTGGTACTGCATTCCAGGTTGACGGAGAATGGCACATGGCAGAGGTCCATCTGGCCGCCACTTTTGTACAGATGGAGTAGTTGTGAATCTTGGATCGAATGTCAACGTCAGTTGATGTTCGAGTGACAGATGACTACATACGATAGAGATTGAGTGCAAGTTATTGTTGTTTTAGTGACATTGATGTGACATGTGTTTTAAAAGAAATACAGAATACACATGTGTGAAAAACAGATGCAGCTGTCAGTGTGTATGAAGAAGTTATTGTTCGTGCTAGTGTTGACTGTTATTTGATATATACGTGGTGATTTAGAGAAGGTAGAAAGAGTAATACTACCAATCAAACTCCAGGGCAAATAAGAACAACAATAGAACATGAATATTACATATGCCTCTATCTACCTGGAGACAGTAAAGTGACTTATGTCAACAGTTACAGGTGCCCTAATTCGTTAGCAACTGAGTAGACATCATCTCATCCATCGGCAACACAGAATAGCTCAGTGGCAGTAGAATCGCCAGTCGTAATCCATCCAGCAATAACTTATTGCCGACTCATTTGTGACCCATTTCGCTCTATGGCAATACAGTGCGCTCATGTTAGCACCTCACATATGTCACAGCGTCACATGTCATCCGAATGCCTATCTCACACATGTCAGTTCCAGACAAACGACTTGCTAGTGTTCTACAGGGTGTTGTAAAGTGTCGCTACCACTTTGTATATAGGTTACATTTTCAAAATGAAGCACATGTTCATCAAATGCGCTAAATGACTCATTCAATTAGTACAATAGTCACTGCTATGGTTCTAATGCTGTGTTTGGGGAAACTGGAAAGTCATCATTGTAGTAATTCATATATCAAGTGTTGAAGTGCACCATGGGTTTCAAGACATGACTGTACACCGTCTCTTCATATTGTTAAATACCTTCTGCAATGTGTCTGTTGTATTTCAGGTGTGTACTCTTTTGCCGTCATTCCGAAACACTTGTCACCAAACAAATTTTGTGTTCATTGATAACACCATTCTGTTGGAGTGCAAAGAATTACTCCAGCAGATGACAGCCATTCGCTGCATATTGCTTCACGATAGACTTGGAGCACATTTTTATGACGTCATGTATTTCATTTTCAAATTTGTTCTACAATTTCTCCATCATGTATTGCTCATTGCCTGGCATTGCTGCTCAGCTGTTTAAACTTCAACATACTACTTTCACTGTTCTTATAATCTTAGATGATAGGCTAGCAGGGAAGGCACCTCTTGGTGGAATTGGCCTATGGACAAGGGGGAGGTGGTCGTGCGCTTGTGGGACCAGGTGGAGAAGGCGGAGGAACAGATTGAGAACCCATATGTGGAAAGAATGAGATTGCGGGGGATCGGCAGGGGGTCTGGAAGAATCTTAAAACTGAGAGGGAAGACCAGGAAAACTTTAATCAGATTATCAGTGGGAACAGTTAGTAGTGTGACTCTTCGCTGGTTGTTGAACGAGGGGGCAGAGCACGTATGGGAATGTCCTGAGTGGAGTGATGTCGGTTCTTAATCAACTCAACTCTTAAAAAAAAATAAAAATCTTAAAAGTTGAGAGGATCAACTTCATTGTCGGGGTTTATCCCTTATGGTTCGCTCTTTTGGCAGAGCAGCCTGTGACAGCATTGCACAAAGCTATGAACTTCGTAGCTCCAGCGACGACCCCCAGGAGTCTCCGAAAAAAAATTACGCTCATGAATCGAAATACGTAGCCTGGAATTGAACCCACAACCTTCAGAGCACGAGGCAAACGGCTTGACCACTTCACCACCTGCTTTGCTTCTCTTGCCTTGTGTTCTTCAAGTAAGGCTATCCTTGTCACTTATTTTAATGTTTATATTATAACTGGTTCTAGAAAAACTGGGAATAAAAAGAGAGTTAGTGAAAGAAATAAAAAAGAGGCAAGTGAAATATTTGGCCATGTTAAAAGACATAATACTCTTATAAAAACATACTGGAGGGCAAGGTTGAGGGCAAGCGAGCAAGAGGTAGACAACAATACAAATGGGAAGACACCATCAAGAGATGGCCGAACATCAGTCTGACAGAATGTACAGTCAGGGTGAGAGACAGACAGTGTTGGAGATCCATTGCCGCCAACCTTCATTGTGGAGATGGCACCTGATTGATTGATTGATACTTTAAATGCTTATAGCCTAGTGTTTCTTTAAATGTTCTCTCCTAGTTGTAACTCTAAATGTTTACATATTTCTATTCTAGTTGTTACTTTGAATGTTTATAGCCTAGTAGTTGCTGTTTGAATGTTTCTCTTCTCGTTGTTAATTGAAATGTTTATATCCTAACTGTTACTTAATTCCCAGACAGTTATTACTATTTGAAGCCTTCTAATGTTTTGTTATTCTGAAATAACTGCCAGCAACAGAATGAGTTCAAATAATATTGTCATTTGTGCCTCATTTCCTGCCAGGGACGCTTCTTTCTTCACTTTTGTTCTTTTGTTCACATTTAAATTTAACTTTCTTAATTGTTGTGGGTTTGCACATGTTGAAATCTATTATTTAGCTTTCTATTATTGTCTGCGTATTAGTGTCTGTGTGTTTATAACAGTTTTGTTTTCTTTAAGGGCACAATTCAACCTCCTGGTCTATGTTTGGATGCACAGTGTCTATTGTTGTTGTTGATAATGAATATTCTGTTTGTCCTTGCATGCCTTTCAAGCATTTATGCTACTCGTTTTGTGCTTTCACATTCTCCTTAGGGGTGTGTATTGTTGTAATTTTGCTATTTCATGCTGCGTAGATTACATATTCCAATTATTTCACGTTTATATTTGCAGGTTTTCTTTAAGTGACTTACAATTATTACTTGTTTTCTTAGCAAGCAATTATGATACGTGTGCTGTGCTCTCCATATTTTTCATTAGTGGTGTGTTGTGATATAGCTTTGTTATTCATGTGGTGTTGATTATATATTCCTTCCATTTCTACTTGTATATTTACAGGTTTTTATTAAATCTCTTAAAATTTTTACGATTTTAATTTATAAGCAGTTTTGGTGTGCATGTTCTGCTCTCACACATTTTTCATAGAGATGTGTAGTGTTGTAGTTTTCTTTTTCATATGGCTTGGATTATTATAATTCCTGTTATTTACACTGAATCCTACCTATGTTTAATGACTGAATTATTACGATTTATTACGACAAAGCTGAAAGTCTATAAAGCACTTGCATTGTCCATACTGCTAAATGTTTGTGAAACCTGAACTGTTTATCAGGACATGCTAGGAAATTAAACCACTCCACACAGTCTGCCTTAGGAAGCTATTGAAGAGTAAATGGGCAAGATCCAGACACTGAAGTCCTAGAAAGAGTATCCATGCCCAGTATCCACACTCTACTGATGAAGAATCAGATTCGCAGGGCTGGTCACTTAACTCGCATGCCAGATCACGCGCTCCCTAAACAAATTTTTTACTGCGAGAGCTGTGTTGTAAACACTGCCAAGGTGGCCAGAGGAAACGCTTTAAGACACTCTGAAAGTCTCACTGAAAGCTTTTGGAATTCATCTTGACATTGAGCAGAATTCGTGGGTTACATCATTACAAAAGGTTGCAGTCACTTGGACTGCAAGAGCTGTGAAGAAAAGGCTGGTCAGAAAAACCACTGCAGGAGATCCTCCTCCTGGAACGTCAAAAATTCTTTGCTCACATGTCAAAGAACATTTTGAGCCAATACAGGCCTTATCAGAAGAACATTTCGAGCCAAAACAGGCTGTCAGCCATCTGAAAACTCACGGCTCCGTACTTTCAACCCCACTGGATGAAATGAATGGTCATCATCTTTGTGATGGACAACAATATTGCGATTTTACTTAACAAGCAGTTGTAATACTAGTGTTATGCTGTGCTCTGCACATTCTGTCATAGGCATGTGTTGTTTTGTAGCTTTGTTATTTCATATGGCATAGGTTTCATATTCCTGCCATTTCCTCTTATTTATATACATGCTTTCATGAAGTGGCTTAAGATTATTAATGTTTTACTTGATAAGACTGATCTCCTGAACAATGAATGTTTGTTCTTGTGTTGTAGTGCTTAATCCTTCTGTGCAGTTCTCTAGGGCTGTCTACCTTGTCATGTTTTCCATTGTCTGACGCTTATTGTGTTAGTTCATAAACTCATTAGTCGTATGCTTTATTGTCCATATTTCTTGGACACTGTATTGTAGTTTCCACGTCTTTGATAATTCTTTTATTCTGAATCCCTCAGATGGCATTGGGGTCTGCAGTAAGTACTCCCAGCTGTCGGAGGAGGCTCATCTCCGTCATCACCGGCCAAGTCAACCATGGTGACGGTGGAGGATGAGGACAAGCCGGAACCCATGAAAGAAACGAGTGATGTTCGAGCACTCCCTAGAGCTGGGAGTGGCTTATACTGAGTTTGTGGATGTGGACAGGTTCAAGGCATCGCTGGGCAACAAGAACCCTCATACAGTAGGTCAGGGCAGGTATCTAAAAGATTGTTGTGTGCTCTCTGTCAGTGATGTGAGTGCGTATGTTTGTCTCAGTTGATGTTGGTGCAAACGTTGTTCATGTTTTCTGTTGAATTCATGGTTTGTGTTTTTTCTTTCGAAAATATGGGTGTCTGCAGAGAATACTGGTTTGTGTGTGTTTTTTTAATCTACAGAAAAGAGTATTTTGTGTAGTGTTTTGTGTACAAATAGTAGGTTTTTTGTGTGCGTATATATAGAACATAGTGGTTGTTTGTTGTTTCTTTCTGTAGAAAATAGTGGTTTGTATTGTTTTTTCTATAGAAAAAGTGGTTTGTGTTCTTTAACAATGTAGAAAATATTTGTTTGTGTGGTATTTGTTTGTATAGAATATAATGGTTTGTGTTGTCTGGGGGAACGTGTAGTGATTTGTGTTATTTTTAGTTTATTTTTACAGCAAATAATGATGTGTGTTGTTTTTCTATTGAAAATAGTTTGTTTTTTTCTCTTTGTCTCTAATCTCTGAACATGCCAGGTGCCAATACTGGAGATTTTCTAGATGACACATGCCAAGTCAATCGTCTAGACTCCTTATGACTTTCTCCACATGGTGTCATATTTGTGGGAGAAGAGTTCCCTGCCATCGTGCTGGGCTGAATTAGTTTTGTATCACCTATGCCTCCAACACCAGCACACCCATCACATCTACAGGGAAACAGGAGCGAAATATCATCAGACCAAGTGCCACAGACACCAGACACAATCATCACATCCAGGGGGACAAAGGAGCGGCATATCATCAGACCAGGTGGGGCAGAGAAGGTGGCTTTATATGGTGACATGCAAGGCTAGAGAAACGGGGAAGACACAAAGGTGTCTAGGGGAAGCTTCAACAGTTGGGCTACAATCATGGTGACTCACCAACTTCATCTAATATCACATGTCAGAGAGGAGTCAGGAGTCTTGACCAACATCTGCTCCAGCTGGACACGGGAACAAGAAGATTGCTCCAGCCTGTGCACCTGAAGAAGAAGATTGTAACCACCCTCTGTACAGTTTTCTCTGTGTTTTCTGCAGAAAACAAATCTTTGCTTTTCCGTTTTCATACTCAATCCCAAAATGTAGTTAAAAATATAAAGGTACCATCGGATTAATGGCTATATTATTCTTTCCAGAGGATGGTTTTGGGGGCAGATCTGAAGAGCATTTGCTGATTCTGTTGAAAGGGGGGTCTCTGAAGGGTCTGAAAGTCATACTGCGAAACTCCCAGTGGCCGGCCGAGAGTGATGCCCGGAGGCATCTGTGGGAGAACTTGTGCAACTACCTGCTGAAGACTGAGGAGCACGTTGTACCAGCAGTGTCTGGATGAGTTGTTTCCACATGGTGGTAAGTGATGTTCTATGTATGTGTCAGTGTGTCAGGGCATCTGTCTGTGTGTCAGGGCATTATACATTCCAAAGCAGAAGTAAGGTGCCTCTTTGTTCCAGAGTAAAAGTAAGGTGTCTCTACACCTCAGAGTAGAAGTAAGGTGCCTCTACTGTCCAGAGTAGAAGTAAGGTGCCTCTACTGTCCAGAGTAGAAGTAAGGTGCCTCTTTGTTCCAGAGTAAAAGTAAGGTGTCTCTACACCTCAGAGTAGAAGTAAGGTGCCTCTACTGTCCAGAGTAGAAGTAAGGTGCCTCTACACCTCAGAGTAGAAGTAAGGTGCCTCTACAGTCCAGAGTAGAAGTAAGGTGCCTCTACAGTCCAGAGTAGAAGTAAGGTGCCTCTACAGTCCAGAGTAGAAGTAAGGTGCCTCTACAGTCCAGAGTAGAAGTAAGGTAGGCCTCTACACTTCAGAGTAGAAGTAAGGTTGCCATGATCAAAGTTACGGCTCGTGGCATGGTAAAAGATAGTCACGCTGAAGGATGTGACAATCGTGGATCTTAAGCCATTGGGCGCACGCCGATGTTGTCGTCAAAGCGAATAAGCAAGATTCGCAAAGGTGACAGTTGAATTCAAGTCGTGATGTCATCGAGTTTGGACACACGTTATGAAGGTAGCAATGCATAGATTGTGCCACTATAGTAGTAGTTAGATTAATAGTAATTGTCAAGATTTTATGTATTGTGTAATATTGCTGCACAAATGTGTTCGTGATAAATGACAATATGGGGGATCATCCGGGATCATATTGCCATGAACGAGAATGGCTCCTTACTCATGAACGGTGTGTAAACAGACTATCTTAAGCGCCATAACAAATCTCTGTGCTAGCGCAATTCTGTGCCATTTCGATTATGTCTAGAGATGGGGTGATCCTATCACAGTAGACATCTCTATTATTATATTTGGTACAGTTAGGCTCTTCCATTCTATACAGTCCACAACAACTAACTGTTAGAACACTACTCAACACGTCTTTAAGAACATAACACTGGCTCTGTTTTAAATACTCTATTGTCCTCTAAAGATTGTACAGTTCACATTGTCTTTATACGAACACAGTTGTCCAGCAATATTACACAATACATAGATCTCGACAACTATTAATTTAACTATTACTTTAGTGGCACAATCTATGGCCATTGCTATCTTCATAACGTGGTGCCGCACTTGACAACAACGCGATTTGAATGCCCCCTGTTAACTTCATGAATCTTGGCTATTTGCTTCGGCAATAACTTTACTTTGGGGTGTGCCCCATGGCTTAGATCCATGATTGTCACGTCCTTCAGCATTTCGTTCATCAATAGTGCATAGTGCATGATACATTCACATAGACATATCAAATGAATGTTGTAAACATAAACAATGCATTTTACCATGTTATGATACACATCCCCCACCCATCCACCCATCCCGACACACACATCCACTACCCACCCACATACACCCCCAGGTCACACATACATGACCCCACCCATCCACCACCCACACATCCACCTACACACATCCCCACCCACCCATCACACACACAACCCAGGCGCACATACAAGCATCAACCCACCCATCCCCCACCCACACACATCCCCCAACCTACACACATCTCCCACTTACACATCTCCAAAACCATACATAACCCACACACACTCACCCACCCACATATCCTCCACCACCCAGCCAAGCACACATCCCCCACCCACACACACATCTCCCCATCAACCCACACATCCGCACCTACACACACACTTGCCGCACCCACCCACACATTCCCACTTACACACATTCCCCCACTCACACATCCGCACTTACCCATACACATCCCCCACCCATCCCCCAACCTACACACACTCACCCACCCACACATCCCTACCACACAACCCTCCATCAACACACACCTCTCAGAGTAGAAGTGAGGTGTCTCTACACTCAGAGTAGAAGTGAGGTGTCTCTAAACCTCAGAGTAGAATGAAGTGTCTGTACACCTCACAGAGAAAACAAAAAGATTGTAGAGCACACACACAACAGGTGTGCATGCATGCCCGCCCACATTCACTCTCTCTCTCTCCCTCCCCCCTTTCTCCCTCTCTCTCACCCTCCTCTCATCTCTCTCTCCCCCTCTCCCTCCCCTTCTCCCTCACTCTCTCTGCTCTCTCACCCTCCTCTCTCTCTCTCAACCTCTCTCCCTCCTCTCTCTCTCTTTCATTTTCACACGCAAACACTTACCCATAAAGCCACTCATTAAATAAGCTGTGGCGTTAACCACCACTGTTTATGCCTTCCAGTGGACGACGACCTGATGTTGCCAGCATTTGTGACCTGGACCATCTACACTCCTATTTCCTCACCAACCATGGCATCCAACACGCCAAGCTGTGATGACCGTTATATGTAACTACACACCCAGACATCATCTACTGCCACTGCTGTTCCCCATGTCCTGTCTGTTCCTGCACTACATGGAGCCGGAGGCATGCTTCAACTGTATGCAGGCCATGCTGAGCAGTACCCGACCCTATTACTTCACCCAGACCAAGATCAAAACTGAAGCTTCCAAATATGTCCTTCGAGACCTGGCTAAAAAATATGCGGTAGGTGTTGGAAACCAACAATCAGCATCAGTGCATCCAGGACAATCTATGTTTGCTCAGATATTTAGTTTACTTTCTCTCATCTTTCCTTTTAACTTTGTAATTGTCACTAAGTATTCAAATATATTTCTCCTTGTACTGTGCTCAAACATTGTGACTGTCTATATGTAATTCTGTAAACCAGTTTTATTTTTCATTTTCTTCTGGAAGAAACTATCTTATTAATTTTTTGTCTGCCTTTTGTATAAATCATCATCATTATCCAGGCCTTGCCAGCTGCATGGACGATCGTGCTTCACCACAAATTGGATCAGTTCGCGTGTTGACTCCATTCATGTCATGACACAAGACTGTCAAGAATTGTTTCATGCTGTCTTCCTCTGTCTCTCTTTCCATAAATCTTTCCTGTTGTCACAACATGTTCCAGTTTCTGTCTTCTCTTAACGTGGCCAAAATACGATGATTGCTTCTTTCTGATGTTTGTAATAAGTTGTTTCTGCGGCTTAGCTTCCCTGAAATGTCCAGATTGCTCATTTGTAACTTTCAAGGACAAGAATCATGCTTCGCAGGCGACATATTTTATATTATTTAATTGTCCTCAGAAACCACACTTCCACACTATTAGGTGTTTCTCAGCTTATCTGCTTATTGTCCTGTTTCACATCTATACAACAGTATTGGTTCTATGTAGCACTGTAACAAGTTACGTGGAGGGTCCCAAATACCCCTGTCATAATGCTTCAATAATATTCTATAGCTCTGGCTGGGATAGGTCTTTGCTTGCCAACCCTCCTCCGTTCCCTGGACTCACGGTCACTCTCTCTTTCGACCTCGGGGCCTATTCCCTGAGGTGTCTTTCTGGCTGACCCATAGATAACATGGCGATCGTCAGAGTAAACTATAACGTAATTTTAATAACTTAATAAAGGACAGCACAGGATAACATCAAGGCAGTTAAAACAGATAGTTCACTACAGACAAAACAGGGACACAGAGTTCAGTTCAGGCACAGAGCCTCATGGCTTTCCATCATAGACCGAAGAGTGCTACAAAGTCCCGTCAGTCGACATCTGCCTCACCGATTATGTCATTAGTTAGTTTCCTCCTTCCCGATCGGTTGTACGAACAACAGGCTGCTGTAGAACCAAGCCTGCGGGTTTGAGTGGACACACTCTATAGTCAATCAAGTGTTCTTGGAAAGTGCCATGGAATCACTTGGCACATTTGTGGATAGGGAATAATATAATGGAGGACAATTTGTAAATAGGAATGGGTAGTTGTCTTTCACTGTCCCAGACAAGGATGCTGATGACTGAGAATAAAGCGTAAGTCCAGCCAAGAACATAGGGTCAGTCACTCCAATATTGGCGATGGGATTTGCACTGAGCTGGAACTGAAGAATGCCACTAGTCCAGTCCTAATCGGACCTCAATCTATTGAGTAGAGTAATTGTCCTGGGGTCGTCCCGACCGTCCATGGTTCACCCGAGACTTGCTTAAGGTGATTATATTGTGGCCTTGCAGATCCCTTCTGCTCCTTTCAATTCCATAAGGACCCTGGAGATGACAGAGATTAGTGAGCGACTAGGCAGACTCAAGTATCACAATCCTGAGGACCAATAGGGCTTCAGTTACTAAATTTGTCATACATGTACTTTACCCAATAAATTAGATAAGAGGCTCGAGTGACTGGGCCTGACATGTCAGGTAGCCCCTGGATTGGCTACGTCTCTGCTTTATTAGACCTCCAGCTTGTAGATGTCCAGTTGGCCACCCTAGGAACTTTTTGCATACAAGACTCACTCTCCACACTCATACGATGCCTTTATTATTACTGGGCACATTCGTTTCCCGGCTTCCCTCTCACTGGCAAACCCTCTCTATCTCACGACAAAGCTCTTGTGGTGTTGTGCGTGTAATTATGTGTGTTTCCCCCCCTTAACTAATATTATAGTAGTGGGTCTGTATGGAAAGAAGTGTAGTTCCCTATTCCCAGCAAGAATAGGAAAGAAGAAACCACCCCTTCCAGCCGCTGCTCTCGTCTGAGCTGTCGCCGCAATGTACCAGCAGTGCCTTGCATCAGCCATATGTGTAGATGAGTTCTATTTATTCTCTGGCATCATCTTAATGACCAGTAACTATTTGATCCACCCAGCCACCCTATCTGCTAAAAGACGAAAGAGATAGCACAGTGGATACCCTCTTCCGGCTCAAGAAGATAGATCATAGATGGTTGCAACCCGTCCCCACGGAGCCGTCCCCTCCTTCCGGCATACCGTATATATGTCGTGTTTATATTTAAATTAAAGACAACACTAGGCAGCGTTCAGGCCGTAGGAAGAAAGATAGCACCTGTTCATCTGCTGCCAAGAACAAGCAACATCATCTGGGGAAATATATTACTCAGATTCGTTCCCATGCCATGCCAAGAACACGATGCTTAGCTAGATTGGCCAACTGACAACCCACTCACAATATGGCATGCCTGGCTTTTCGCCAATTCGTCTCACCAGTCGAGACAACAGAGATTTATAAGCCAAGGTCTGGCAGGACTAATTACAATCCAAGCTCACCTTTCACTTCACCAGCAGGATGCACCTAATTTGTACAAATCTTTAAATTTTTAATACATGGTGCAGATGACAAACATTAGGTGTTTTCCAACGGACATTGTTTGCCCCAAAAGTTGAACTAGTGCGTATTTGGTGCAAGGCGCCCCATCGGGTTTTCCCGAAGAAAAGTCAGATTTCCAATAGATCTATTATGAAGATCGGGTGGTAAAAGTAACCAAGAGAACTATCTTTCAGGGGAATTGATCGGATAAGAGAACTGAGAGTTCCCGAAAGACATTTCCCACTGTTTTCCCAAACCCAAAGAAGGCATGAGGACATGGGCCACTGGCATCGCCACAAGCACATTCAACATTCTTTTTTTCCATTGCATCTATCTAACAGCTTTTATGGTAGTATGTTTTCAATCTTGTTCTAATCTCTCTATATAGCATCTTTCATCAGATGTTATGGTTGTTCCAAGGTAGTACGAGGGGGCTTCAATGAAAACCTGAAATTTAAAAAAAAATGTGTGTGTGTGAATATATTTTGAAAAGTCAAGAACAAATGTATAATTTTTTCAATGTAGTCACCACTGTGTTCATTAAAAGTCCTCCAGCACCGATAAAGTGCTGGATTCCTGTTCATTAAATCTCTTCATCGCGTGTGTTACCACTCTAAGGTCACTACTCAGTGTACCTGACGTGGTCGTGAACAGCCTGTCACAGAAGTCATGTCGTGTTGAAACTTCTACTCCACCCATACACTGCTGAACTGACAGGCATGCATCACCATACGGGACCTTCATTGTGCTGATGATTGCTATAGGTTTCAATCTTAATTCAATAAATCAATCAGGTGCCATCTCACAATGAAGGTTGGCTGCAGTGGATCTTCAACATTATCTGTCTTTCGCCTGACTGTAATATTTTCACCCTTTCACTGATCAAACAGCAGATAACAGAACGCTGCTCCTCTTGGTGCATGTCAAAAGTGGGGCGGCCGTCTTTAAACTGTTCTTAAGACATGTCTCACTGCACTGTGATGTCACATCCTTAACACTCTTGACATCCTTAACAACAATATTGACGATTACAAGACTTTGGCATGGTTATTGTAATTTCTATCACATTTGTAAGGTTTTGCAGTAAAGGCCCCACGTATATGGATGAGACATGGAAATTAACTAAACAGTTATCAGTCAGTTATCAGTTATCAGTTGGGGTATCTTCGTTGCACTCCGGACATGTCCATAGGTGCTCAGATCCTCCCCCAGCATATGCATCAGCGTCCGGTGGCTAATAGTGCCAGTTCTGTGTTGGTTGACGAGGCGCTTTGTTTTCCCGATGTACCTCTCGCGTCTGGCTGTGCCGATTCTTACTCCCAGGTCTTTCATCCTGGAGAGCGATGTGGAATCACTGGCGTCAAAATCCTCTGTTCTCGCCATATCTTTAAGGGCGTTAATAACATCCGCACGATCCATGGGCTGGCCATCTACAGGGGTGCAGAGCCAGCCAATTTATCAGCTCGTTCATTTCCCTCGACTCCCGCATGTCCCGGGACGAAGATGAAGGTGACTTTGCGGACAGACAGACTTCCGCAGCGACTCAGTCCACTGTCTACGTACAGATCCAGCTTCGACCTTCTGAATCATGCTCATTGAATCACTTAGTACACACACGTTGGTATAATGCTGTGATTCCAGCCATATAAAAGCCTGTGTAACTGCCATCACCTCCATCGTCATGCTGCTTGTGGTCATAGAGTGGGCACCACTGGATTCTTGAACGGTTCGGCCCGCTGAACGGGCTGTAAATGCCCACGCACTTCTCTGCTGCTTTACACAGATCCATCTGTATAGATGAGCACTTCGGGCTATTTGAGTGATCATAGATGAGCGCGTTAACCTCTGCATGACAGCGGCAGGTTCTGCTCTCTGCACCGTCTGTCGAGTGTGATAATGCAGGAGAAGGTACACTTAAAAGCTGGAGGCACCGGCACCCATTCCTTGCCGGGGTGATACTGGTTAGACTGCAGACCTGTCCGACGACATCTTCCGCCCGACCCATCCATGATTTGCCCTCTTTAGCCTGTCACCCTTTTTCTCTGAATACAGCGTCATGCAGAGGGTGCTGCTCATCTGCACTTATTTTAAGTATGCACGAACTCTCCAGATCTTGATCCTGTGTTCATTGTCGGGAAGTCAAGGAGGTATCTCATTGCTACACAGCTGGTGTCTCTCGTGCAGCCCAAAATGATGCGCATGGCTTCGTTTTGTACCTTTTCAAGTCTTCCAATCTGTGTAGGGCTGACAGTGAGGATGGCCAGGGCATACTCGATGCGTGAAAGCACAAGTCTTTGGAACAGAAGTATAGCAGTCTTTGCTCGATATTGGCAGTCGCCATGACTCTCATTGCTGCCAAACCTTTTCGAGCCTTCGTTATGACATAATCGACATGATCTCTGAAGGACAGGCTACGATCAAGCCTCACGCCAAGATATGTCATTGACTGGGTTCTACTCAGAATGCTCCCATCCATTCTTACTGCCGGCAGGTCTGTTTTCACAATATGGTTGTTTAGTGAGAACCATGTAACCGTTGCCTTTGCAGGGTTGACAAGGGCGTCGGCATCAGCACACCATGAGGAAATTCGATCTAGTTCGCCCTGCATATGGTTGGCAACCGCCTGTCTATCTCGACCCTGTCGATACATGAGGATGTCGTCAACGAATGATAGAGTCCTACCCCTCCCATCCAACTGTTTGTTCAGTGATCGGCACCGTATACACGTTGAATAGTACTGGTGACAGTGGTGAACCCTGCGGCAATCCTGGACATATCGTTATCGGCTCAGAAGACCAACTCCCGCATCTTAGCACCACCTTCCTTTGGAGTAGAACTGCAGCTATCCATCGTACAAGGTGAGGGTGCACTTTCAGTCTGAGGAGGGTTTGCATCAAGTGCTCGAAAGATACTCTGTTATATGCGTCCTCTAAGTCTATGGCGGCCGCACATGTCTCTTCTCTGACCTGAAATCCTTCGTAAACATCTTGAGCAAGACCGCCGCATTCAGCCATGACTCTTTGTTGCGTCTGTATCCTCCAAGTGTGGGCGGGAAGCAGCCGAGCTGTTTCCAAGTCCCAAGCAAGTCTGTGTGCTACAATTTTCTCCAGTAGCTTGCCAACAGTATTCTGCATCGTAATGATTCTGTAGCCGCTTATCCTTGGAGTGGTTCTTTGTTCGGTTTTGGGCAGTGGCAGCAAGTAGCTGTGTAGCCATTCTTCTTTGACCTGACCCCTCTGGATACTGGTGTGATTCTCTGGCCAGTTCTTCCATGTCATCATCTGATATCACCATTAGGTCACCATATCGGATGCCGTCTGGGCCTGGGTGGTGTTAGGTGATTTCTTGAGCATCGCACGCAATATGTCAACTGTATTGTCCATTCTTCGTCTGTCCCGACCCCCTCGCACAACTGAGAGAGTGTTGTTGTGGTCCTCTGTCTGGCGGGCTCGTCTTTCTGGTCAGTCTGTTCTATGTAGCGTGCAAGAGGGCCTTACTTTATCCGCATCCGACTTTTCCATGCGAGGTCTGTGCCTTGAAAGTCTGGAATACCCTACGTTGTGCAGCACCGTTCATGCTCTTGTGGAGGCGCCAGAATGTCGTAAGAGATGCTCGGAGCACACCTTCCTGCAGACTCGTCCCATTTGTCGGCCTTGGCCTCTTTGGCGCAGGATTTGAATAAAGTCGTCGTCCTAACGACCTCAGTCTTCAGGTTCGCCACTCAACCTGTGGCATGTTAGCCTTTCTGGCCTTTTGCCAGTCTTTGACAGACTGCCTCTTTCCCAGCCACACCCTTCTCGACCTCTCCATTCCACCATGGTGGCTGCAGCCATCTTTCTTGTCTCCTACGGGAGGAAGTTAGTTTCCTTCTTCTGATCTTGCTTATGGCGTCTTGACCAGTGTTGTCGTACGGGAAGGCATTGGTCTTGTTTCTTTGACTCATGGCCCGTCTTCTTGATCAGGATGACACAAGGGTAGTGGTCACTATCGTGGTATCCCAGTGTGCCCCACCGGCACCTTGGTGCGATGGTGGGCGACACCAGAGCCAAGTCAATGATGCTGTCAGAGTCGCCTGGTCGAGTGGCCATTCTAGTGACCTTCCCATCATTCAGACAGATTAGGGCAGCAGATGCCAGGGCGTCCTCCAAATCTTCTCCCTGTCTATGGTGATGCAATTCCCCCATGACTGCCTCTGGCATTGAAGTCCCCGCAGTAGATGATATGCCTTTCATCCATATCGAACAAACTCAGCCATTGTCGCACGTCGACCTTCCCATTTCGCGCATAGACGTTAACGATTACAAGCTGCACTGGTGTCATTATTCTTAATGCCTGCACTTGCAGGGCATCGCTGTTCCAGGCGGACATATCGATCTCAGACACTAGTATGTTGTCGCGGACCAGAATGGCCTGTCCGAGGTGCCGCCTGTTAAGGAAAACCTGAAATCCCGCACATTGACTGTTCCGTCGGTGAGCTGTGTTTCTTGCAAGACTACAATATCGTTTCCGTAGAGTAGTTTTTTCAGAATGGGTCGGTGTTGACTAAATGATGCACAGTTCCAGTACAGTACTCGAACATTTCCGATACCCAATCTGTCACATTTTAAGCGCCTTCTGCTTAACTATCGCCACCGGGCGCCGATGATGCGCCGAAAGAAGGCCGGACGCGCGTGCACGAAATCCGTTGCACGGTCCGAACTCCATTTCACCACGAAGAAACACTGAATCCATACACATTTCGGAAAAAAACCACGTTCCATTTTACGGGACGAAGAAATGTCCCGCCATCTTATTACAATCATTCATTAGCTGACACCTTTACTCTAGTGCAAGGAAATGCAACCTAAAGACTACATGTCATGGCAGGGCAGACCAGGCCCTAAGCCTTGGTCGGCAACTGGTCTAGGATCGAAGCTCAGACAGGCGGACAGTTAGAGCATTGCTTTGCTGATCCGGCAGCTTCTGCAGCTTGTCTTGTTCCAGATGTATTGCTATTACCTTTCCTCTCAAATAAACTAGACAGGCCGAGAGAAGAGGGATCATGCTGCCTGGGCAACACATGGTCTCTAAATTCAGCTCAGACTTTGTGTTGTGGAGAGGTGTAACTCCATTTTACAAACTATTGTCTGTCAAGACGGCAAAGTGCCAGCCAGTCAGTCGGTCATTGGCTGATGCCAGCACACAAGGGAAGGACTAAATTGTATGACAGAATTATTAAACTTAGGGAGAGAACTACACAGATTTCATTAAATCAGGAGGTGATGACAAAATGCTGGCACTATCTATGTGGGTCTCAGTGGCGAAGTGGCCATGCTGTCTGCCTTGTGCTCAGAAGGTTATAAGTTCGATTCAGGGTACGTCATTCGGTTCAAGAGTGCATTTTTCTCGAAGACTCCTGGGGGTCTTCCCAGGAGCTGTGGAGTTCGTGCTTTGAGCAACGATTTTGGCAGTGCAATGAAGTCAATCCTTTCAACTTTTAAGACTTTTTTTTCAGGATATATACTGAGAGAAACCTGTTGAGTTGAGTTGAGTTCAGCTAAGAACCGACATCACTGCACTCAGGACATTCCCATATGCGCTCCGTCTCCTAGTTCAACAGACCAGCGAAGAGTCTTACTACTAATCGTTCCATTGCTATCTGATTGAAAGTTCTCCTGGTCTTCCCTTTGTTTTGAGATTCTTCCAGAACCTTTGCCAAATCCCCCGCAATATCATTCTTTCCACATACGGGTTCTGTCTGTTCCTCCGCCTTCTCTACCTGAACCTACAGGTGCATGACCACCTCTCCCTTGTCCATAGGTAATCTACCACCAAGAGATACATTCCCTGCCAGCCTATCAGCCTGTTCATTCCCCCGCACTCCCGCCTTGCCAGTACAAAACAAGCATACAAATCCCACAATTGGTGACTTCTGAAGTGAGTGTAGCCATTTCACACGAACATTCCTTTCTCCACTTTACTACCATACTCCTTGAGTCTGTAATGAATACATTGTGTGTTGCAGTGGTCTCCTCTAACCAACGGAAGGCCGCTGTTACTGCTTCCACCTCCATTCTCATGCAGGAGGTTGTAGTCTCATATGCCAGACTCTCCTTTTTCAAGCAAGGCCCATTAGCCTTCGCGATGAAACCCCAACCACTGCTTCTGTTTCTCACCACTGACCCAGTGAATAAACCTGACAATTATGCAATTAGAAAGTCTGTTTTCTAGAAACCAAAGGGCGAAAGAAATATCCAATATGGAGTCAGGAATCAACATCTTTGTACTCAGACATGCTGCATGTGCTCCATCCCCTGCTCCAGTAGCCAGCGAAGAGTCCCTGTGCGGATGTCACCCATGACCATCTGATTAGACTTCTGTTTTCTCTCCGCTCCGGGATAAAGGCTAGAAGAAGATATCCTGAAAATGATTTACTCACATTTTGATTGATTAATTTATTGATTGACTAGACAGAAAACTGCAGTTTAATTTCAGTTATTTCATATCCTTGTACTAATGTTTTGTTTTGCTGTTCCTTCTAGA
Organism: Cepaea nemoralis; assembly: GCA_014155875.1. NCBI lineage: Eukaryota > Metazoa > Mollusca > Gastropoda > Stylommatophora > Helicidae > Cepaea > Cepaea nemoralis. The sequence continues at coordinate 82,644 of JACEFZ010020215.1, forward strand.
AACAAGCGTACGTGCTGATGGTTAGAAGCTCCAAGAGTGTAGAGTCTGTGTTTGACACCTGGATGTGGTGGATCTTCCGGGACCTTCCATTCCAGTACCTGGTCAGTTTCTTCTCTGTACATCTGTCATTGATATCATTGATTAACATTCCTTGTGCAGGTTTGTATAATTGATAAACATTCCTTGTGCAGGTTTGTATAATTGATAAACATTCCTTGTGCAGGTTTGTATAATTGATAAACATTCCGTGTGCAGGTTTGTATAATTGATAAACATTCCTTGTGCAGGTTTGTATAATTGATAAACATTCCTTGTGCAGGTTTGTATAATTGATAAACATTCCTTGCGCAGGTTTGTATAATTGATAAACATTGTGTGTTCTATTTGTGCAAGTATAATTGATACACTTTGTATGTTCTATATGTGCAGTTTCATTTTGGTCAGGTCTTAGTCAGATATGACTGAGCTATCGTATGACAGTAAACGGTACTACCTGCTTTCTGTTAGCACCAATGTTGGGCGTTGCTCAACACCCCACATGTTGCCAATGGCTTCGGGCAGAGGAGTGCAAATTGGAGTGGGTACAAGCCTGTACCCTAGTGCGAGGTAATGTCAGCCTAAGACTAAATATCATGCCAGGGCAGACCAGGCCCTAAGCCTTGGTCTGCAACTGGTCTAGGATGGAAGCTCTGATAGGCTGACAGTTAGAGCATTGCTTTGCTGATCCTGGCAGCTTCTGCAGCTTGTCTTGTTCCAAGACGTATTGGTGTATACCTTTCCTTCTGGAGTAAACTAGGCAGGCCGAGAGAGGGATCATGCTGCATGGACAATACATGGTCTCCAAACTCAGTCCAGGCTTTGTGTTACAGAGAGCTATAACTCCAGTCATGTGCAGGTTCATATAATTGATACATATGATATGATCTGTATGTGCAGGTTCATATAATTGATACAAATGATATGCTTTGTATGTGCAGGTTCATATAATTGATACATATATGTTATGTTCTATATGTGGAGGTTTGGTATAATTGATACACATGATATGTTCTGTGTGTGGAGGTTTGTATAATTGATAACATTATATGTTCTGTATGTGCTGGTTCATATAATTTATACACATGATATGTTCTGTATGTGGAGGTTTGTATAATTGATACACATATGTTCTGTATGTGGAGGTTTATATAATTGATACACATTATATGTTCTGTATGTGCTGGTTCATATAATTTATACACATGATATGTTCTGTGTGTGGAGGTTTGTATAATTGATACACGTTATATGTTCTATATGTGAGGTTCATATAATGATACACATTATATGTTCTATATGTGCAGGTTCATATAATTGATACACATGATATGTTCTGTATGTGGAAGTTCGCATAATTGATACGCAAGATATGTTTTGTATGTGCAGGTTCGTATAATTGATACATATATTCTGTATGTGCAGGTTCGTATAATTGATACACGTGATAAGTTCTGTATGTGAAGTTCGTATAATTATACACTAGATATATCTGTATGTGGAGGTTCATATAATTGATACACAAGATATGTTCTGTATGTGCAGTTCATATAATTGATACACAAGATATGTTCTGTATGTGGAGGTTCATATAATTGATACACAAGAATGTTTTGTATGTGCAGGTCATATATATGATACACAAGATATGTTTTGTATGTGCAGGTTCGTATAATTAATACACAAGATACGTTTTGTATGTGCAGTTCATATAATTGATACACATGATATGTGTCTGTATGTGCAGGTTCATATAATGATACACATGATATGTTCTGTATGTGGAAGTTCGTATAATTGGTACACAAGATATGTTGTGTATGTGCAGGTTCGTATAATTGACAGCTTCCTGCTGGAGGGCTACAAGGTTCTCTACGAGTAGCTCTGGCCATCATCATCCTGTTTGCCAAGGATCCAGTACGTTGTTGACACAAACTTTGTAACTGTCCCATTACATATGTGACGTAGGATGCTGGACTGTGACTGTAACTGTCCCATTACATATGTGACGTACGGTGCTGGACTGTGATTGTAACTGTCCCATTGACATATGTGATGTCTGGTGCTGGACTGTGACTGTAACTGTCCCATTACATATGTGACATAGGATGCTGGACTGTGACAGTAACTGTCCCATTAAAAATGTGACATACGATGCTGGACTGTGAGTGTAACTGTCCCATACATATGTGACATACGATGCTGGACTGTGACTGTAACTGTCCCATTACATATGTGACATAGGATGCTGACTGTGACAGTAACTGTCCCATTAAAAATGTGACATACGATGCTGGACTGTGATTGTAACTGTCCCATTACATATGTGATGTCTGGTGCTGGGACTGTGACTGTAACTGTCCCATTACATATGTGACATAGGATGCTGGACTGTGACAGTAACTGTCCCATTAAAAATGTGACATACGATGCTGGACTGTGAGTGTAACTGTCCCATTACATATGTGACATACGATGCTGGACTGTGACTGTAACTGTCCCATTACATATGTGACATACGATGCTGGACTGTGACTGTAACTGTCCCATTACATATGTGACATACGATGCTGGACTGTGACTGTAACTGTCCCCATTACATATGTGGCGTACGATGCTGGACTGTGACTGTAACTGTCCCATTACATATGTGACGTAGGATTCTGGACATGTGACTGTAACTGTCCCATTACATATGTGACATACGATGCTGGACTGTGACTGTAACTGTCCCATTACATATGTGACATACGATGCTGGACTGTGACTGTAACTGTCCCATTACATATGTGATGTGGATTCTGGACTGTGACTGTAACTGTCCCATTACATATGTGACATATGATGCTGGACTGTGACTGTAACTGTCCCCATTACATATGTGACATACAATGCTGACTGTGACTGTAACTGTCCCATTACATATGTGACGTTTGGTGCTGGACTGTGACTGTAACTGTCCCATTACATATGTGACATACGATGCTGGACTGTGACTGTAACTGTCCCATTACATATGTGATGTCTGGTGCTGGACTGTGACTGTAACTGTCCCATTACATATGTGACATAGGATGCTGGACTGTGACTGTAACTGTCCCATTACAAATGTGACATACAATGCTGGACTGTGACTGTAACTGTCCCATTACATATGTGACATATGATGCTGGACTGTGACTGTAACTGTCCCATTACATATGTGACATACAATGCTGGACTGTGACTGTAACTGTCCCATTACATATGTGACATACGATGCTGGACTGTGGACTGTAACTGTCCCATTACATATGTGACATATGATGCTGGACTGTGACTGTAACTGTCCCATTACATATGTGACATACGATGCTGGACTGTGACTGGCAACTGTCCCATTACATATGTGACGTTTGGTGCTGGACTGTGACTGTAACTGTCCCATTACATATGTGACATACGATGCTGGACTGTGACTGTAACGTCCCATTACATATGTGATGTCTGGTGCTGGACTGTGACTGTAACTGTCCATTACATATGTGACATAGGATGCTGGACTGTGACTGTAACTGTCCCATTACAAATGTGACTACGATGCTGGACTGTAACTGTAACTGTCCCATTACATATGTGACATACGATGCTGGACTGTGACTGTAACTGTCCCATTACATATGTGATGTCTGGTGCTGGACTGTGACTGTAACTGTCCCATTACATATGTGACGTTTTGGTGCTGGACTGTGACTGTAACTGTCCCATTACATATGTGACGTAGGATGCTGGACTGTAACTGTCCCATTCCATATGTGACATAGGATGCTGGACTGTAACTGTCCCATACATATGTGATGTAGAATGCTGGACTGACAGTAACTGTCTCATCAATGTGTGATGTAGGATGCTGGACTGACAGTAACTGTCCCATTACATATGTAGCCACAGTGAACCAAGTTAATGAGTCTGTACCTGAAGCCAGTGGGTACATTATGTGAAAGATTGCATGAACCTAAAGTTGACGTCTGTATGGAATCACAATTACAGGGACTTTCAGTTATAAGTAGAGGAACGTTTTACACCCGCCTAAGGCATATTGGGCATAGCCAACTGATCATCCTCATTGAACTAATAGACAGTAAGTGCTCAGATCCTCTCCTCAGTATCTCCCCCAGCGTGTAGAGACTGATGATATCAGTTCTGTGTTGGTTAACTTCTCTTCTTCGGCTTCTTGCATTCTGCTCTAGTTTAGCTTGACCCCATTTCACTTAATATTCTGGCAGTCTGATCAGGGATGCCTAATCACATCCATACCTTGAGTCATTTACTTGTCCTCCTGCTTGAGGAATTTCCTATTTCACTTGATGTTCTGGCAGTCTGATCAGGGATGCATAATCACATCCATCCTTGAGTCATTTATTTGTCCTGCCTGTTTGAGGGCATTCAGGATCTCATCCTGGTTCATTGTTCGTCTCCTCCCCACAGCAGCAAGCCCGCAAGCCTATCTGCTTGCTCGTTTCCTCTGATGCCTGCGTGCACTGGCACAAACACGACACAGACATTTGTCAGTCTTGACCTTGTCAGAGATTCATATATGTCGCTAGATCCATATTTTTGTAGACCAAACAGTCTATATATGGTTATAGAACAAATTATGATAATGTTATTATTATCTCGACAGATCAATGTGTATCAGACTTTTATATATAGTTATAGAATAAATATCGTTTCTGAGGAAAATGCAAAGAATACCATGGACAGACAGAAAACCAATGAACAAGTCCTTCAAGAAACAAATGAAGATCGTAAATTGATTAGAGTCATTAGACGTAGACAGTCAACATTTTTGGTCATATTATGAGAAAAAATGACTTGGATAACTTGGTGACAACTGGCAAGATCCAAGGGAAGAGACCAAGGGGAAGGCCGAGAAGTAAATACGTGGATGGCTTGGCCACGTGGCATGGTCAAGACAGAAACACGGAGCTAATCCATGACTGGTGATCGAGTGAGATGGTAGAACATGACCGCCCACGCTTATCAGCGTGGCACATGATGGATGGATGGATAGAATAAATTATAATAATGTTATAATCTGGGTAGATCGTTGTTTATCCGACTGTCTATATATGGTTGTAGAATAAATTATGGTAATGTTATCATCTCGACAGATTGTGTGTCAACACAGACTATATACAGTTGTAGGAAAATTGATAAAAAGAGAATCATGTCTCTGGACAGATCAACAAGTATCACATAGTCTTTATATGGTTGTTGAATACATTATCATAACAGTATCTTGACATGTATCTCGACAGATCGACATGGAAGTCGCAACTCTCCCGTCCACAATATCAGTGCCGCCATTTCCAGATTCTGCAAAAATATGACTGTTGATCCCAAACGCTTGATTAAGGTACTTTCTGTTTGTATATTGCATGTAGATATATGTTTGTATGTGTGTAATATATGTTTGTTGAATACATTATCATAACAGTATCTTGACATGTATCTCGACAAAAGTCCTTGTCTATCAAGCCTGTGTCCTTAGTACTCTTCTCTATGGCAGTGAAACCTGGACAACTTACTCACACCAAGAGAACAATTTAAACAGCTTTCATATGCGGTGTCTGCGAAGAATTCTTGGTAATAAGTGGCAAGACAAAATCACAAATACTGAAGTATTGGAAAGATCAGGTTGTGTGACAGTTTATTCCATGCTCAGTCTTCGTAGACTTAGATGGATAGGACATCTTAGGAGGATGGATGATGGTAGAATACCAAAGGATATCTTTTTTGGTGAATTACAGATGGGTAAGAGATCTCAGGGTCGGCCTCTACTACGATACAAAGATGTGTGTAAGCGGGACATGATTGATACAGGCATTGATAATGCACATTGGGAGCAAGTCGCCGCTGAACGTGTTGCATGGAGGGCAAATATCAGAAATGGAATAAAGTCAAAGGAGAAAATTATTGCAGAAAAGTCACACACCAACGTAAGATGGTGCATGATGGTGGAAATGACCACGTGTTCAGATGCACCCACTGTGAACGGACATTTACAGCGCGAATTGGCCTTATCAGTCACACTCGCTACCGCCATAGTTAAAAGTTATTATGCCTTTTTAAAGCACAAACTATCCTCTGTCAAGACGCAAGGTGCCAATGCAATATATGTTTATACAAGTGTACATATATCTGATTGTACTGCAAGAGCGTCAAGTCAAGCAAGACTAGAGCACCATGCGGTCAGCCGAAGAAGAGAAGTCAGCCAACACAGAACTGGTGTCATCATTCTCTGTGTATAGTGTGTACGTGTATCTGAGTATAGCGGTTGTTTTACCACAGTTGATAGGGACCTGTGCCGATGTCAGATGTGGGTTGACATGTGGGCTTGTTGCCTGCTAAGTGAGGGGAAAGATTTGCCACTGTTTCTTCCGTGCATTCAGGCCTACAAAATGTGTTGGGCCCTATCACATCACAGATTGATAAAAGGAAACTGCTTCGTAACACTGTTATTTTTACTATCGGCGCATGCGCGTGTGGGCGTGTGTGAGAGAGAGAGAGAATGAGAATTGAAGCACAGAAGCCACAAACAGTTTTTGCACGATTTATTGCCCGGCATTTTTTACTGCATTCATCAGGTGCATACTCCTCATCATCATCAAGTGCCATGCCAGCTGGCTTAGGCATTCATGTCTCTCCACAGATCTCGGTCTTTGGTTTTCTGGATCAACTCTGCTGCTGATATTCCTCCATGCCACCGTCTCAGTCCATTCAGCATCATTTCTCTGGTCTGCCTCTGCCTCTCTCTCCTCGATCTTTCCAGTTGTTAAGATGTTCTCCAATGCCTCTCTTCTCATCACATGACCAAGAAAGATGTTTGTCTCTTTCTTATTGTTGTATATAATGTTCTAGTTCATTAGCCTCTTCAGGCAATCATCATTAGTTACTCTGGCAGTCCAAGGAATTCGCACATTCATCTCAAGAACCACAAGATGCATACTGCAGAGTTATATATCATTTGAACTGAATAAATAAATAAATACTTGAGCTGAAACACTTAAGACATATAGTCACAGGTATTAGCATTTGTTATCCCACGGTCATTTCAGATTTAAAACAGACTCTTTCTGTTTGCTCAAAACTGGCTGGTAGACATGTGTATGTGTGAACATATGTTTATAAGTGGGTATGTATATCTGAGAGTATGTGTGAACATATATGTTTATATGTGTGTATGTATATCTGAGTATGTGTGAACATTTATGTTTATATGTGTGTGTATCTGAGAGTATGAGAACATATGTTTATATATGTATATGTGTACATTTGAGTGTATGTATGAACATATATGTTTTTATGTGTGTCTATTAATGAAGACAATTTGCAATGTATGTACTTATGTGTCTTTGTATGTCCATATACATATGTGGTTGTAAATATTGACACATACATTCTTATGAATGTAATTTGTATTCTCCTGGTCTCCCTTATGCAGGTTGGCTTTGGAATACGAGGCTTCAACAGAAAGGAGATTGAGAAACTGCACGATAAGAACGAGACATACCTCAAGAGTCTTCCAGTCAAAGAGGCTGTACCAGGTGGTCTCGTCTCCCAGCATGGGAAATATATCCATCGCACGATCGTTCAACGGGCCTCGGCTGAGGCAGCATGTGGCTTCGGCAATTCTCTCCCTGAGATGGTGAGTTCCGTCAGTTTCTGGCTGAGTATTGTAATCTCCTTCAGTGGGTACAGAACACAGATGTCTTCTTTCTTCTGTGTACCCTTGACTTGATCTGGCTTCTCCCACAACCTGTGTCTCTCTCTCTTCTCTGCCTTTTATTCCTCCATGATAATATAGGTATTCAGCTAACTCACTCCAACAGTCCTATCTTTTGTCATCTCTTGCAGCCCCATTGACGTCCTCCTCACTCCATCCATCCACACTCCCACTCAAAATGTTTCTCCAAGTCTCCTTGTATTTCATCTACCTCATGGCAGGACTCCCAAGTTATCATTTATCAGGTCTTCTCACTTTCTCAGTCTTCTCACTTTTCTTAGGTCTTCTCACTTTTCTCAGGTCTTCTCACTTTTCTCAGGTCCTCTCACTTTTCTCAGATCCTTCACATGTCTCAGATCTCAAAAGGGACTCAACGCACTTAAAACTATGGCTGCAATGGACACAGAGCAGAGGATGCATTTCACACTATACCAGCACTTGATCCTCTCAGTGATTGATTATGGACTAGGACTGCTCACTGTCTCAAAGAGTCAGCTGGTTAAGTTATAGTGCATACAGAACGAAGCTATGCGGGTCATCCTGGGATGCACCAGAGACACCCCAGTAGTGTGTATGTGTTGCATCCTTGTTTGCCGACTGTTGCAGGTAGGCTCAAGGTGATGCAGGCGAAGGCATACCTCAGAGTAGCTGCAGACAGATCACCCTTTGCATGGGGCGCTGGACGCAGTTAAGGGTCAGCGACTGATAAAGGGAAATCATGGATGGGTCAGGCAGAGGATACGATCACACATGTATGCATCTTGAGACACATTAGGCGAGGAGAGGAGTGGGTCAAAGTGCCAGCGGAGCAGTCAGACTTGTGCAGAGTTATAATCACATTGAGCAGGGAGTGGCCAGCAGGGGGCCACGGAAGTGGAAATCCTGCAACTAATTCAGGATAATGCTCGCTAGGGTGATGTGATTACACAGATGGGTCGGTGTTGAGAGGTAGGAGAAGTGCCTGGGGTTCATAGCAAAGCTAATGGCTGACGTTTGGTGCAGGAGAGCCTGGCATATGATACCACAACATCTTGCTTAAGAGTGGAGGCGGTCACTGCAGCTTTCCGCTGGATCGAGAATATGATACATACACACATCGTGATTGTAACTGACTCAGAAAGCATGCTGAGGAAGCTGAGGACAGGCATACTTCATGCAGAGTGGCTTGCTTCGCTTTAGAGGTCACGGGTGGCAAGCATCGCCTGGACTCTTTTCTCCGGGGCATGCGGTGTGCTGGGGAATGAACAGGTGGACAGACTGGGCTGGCTCTGCAAAACTTGGTGGAGTGTTGATGCATGACAAGGCACTTGTCTTTCTCAGGTCCTCTCACTTTCTCAGATCTCTCACTTTTCTCAGATCTCTCACTTTTCTCAGATCCTCTCACTTTTCTCAGATCTCTCACATTTCTCAGGTCCTCTCACTTTTCTCAGATCCCCTCACTTTTCTCAGATCCTCTCACTTTTCTCAGATCTCTCACTTTCTCAGGTCCTCTCACTTTTCTCAGATCCCCTCACATTTCTCAGGTCCTCTCACTTTTCTCAGGTCCTCTCACTTTTCTCAGGTCCTCTAACATTTCTCAGGTCCTCTCACATTTCTCAGGTCCTCTCACTTTTCTCAGATCTCTCACATTTCTCAGATCCTCTCACTTTTCTCAGATCTCTCACTTTCTCAGATCCTCTCATTTCTCTCAGATCCCCTCACTTTTCTCAGATCCTCTCACTTTTCTCAGATCCTCTCACTTTTCTCAGATCTCTCGCATTTCTCAGATCCCTCACTTTTCTCAGATCTCTCACTTTTCTCAGGTCCCTCACTTTTCTCAGGTCCTCTCACTTGTAATTTCTCAGGTCCTCTCACTTTTCTCAGTCCTCTCACATTTCTCAGGTCCTCTCACTTTTTCTCAGTCTCTCACATTTCTCAGGTCCTCTTACATTTCTCAGGTCCTCTCACTTTCTCAGGTCCTCTCCACATTTCTCAGGTCTCTCACTTTTCTCAGGTCCTCTCACATTTCTCAGGTCCTCTCACATTTCTCAGGTCCTCTCACATTTCTCAGGACCTCTCACATTCTCAGATCTCTCACTTTTCTCAGGTCCTCTCACTTTTCTCAGATCCTCTCATTTCTCTCAGATCCCCTCACTTTTCTCAGATCCTCTCACTTTTCTCAGATCCTCTCACTTTTCTCAGATCTCTCGCATTTCTCAGATCCCCTCACTTTTCTCAGGTCCCCTCACTTTTCTCAGATCTCTCATTTTCTCAGATCCTCTCACTTTTCTCAGGTCCCCTCACTTTCTCAGGTTCTCTCACTTGTAATTTCTCAGGTCCTCTCACTTTTCTCAGTCCTCTCACATTTCTCAGGTCCTCTCACTTTTCTCAGTCCTCTCACATTTCTCAGGTCCTCTCACATTTCTCAGGTCCTCTCACTTTTCTCAGGTCCTCTCACATTTCTCAGGTCTCTCACTTTTCTCAGGTCCTCTCACATTTCTCAGGTCCTCTCACATTTCTCAGGTCCTCTCACATTTCTCAGGACCTCTCACATTTCTCAGATCTCTCACTTTTTCTCAGGTCCTCTCACATTTCTCAGGTCCTCTCACATTTCTCAGGTCCTCTCACATTTCTCAGGTCCTCTCACTTTCTCAGGTCCTCTCACATTTCTCAGGTCCCCTCACTTTTCTCAGATCTCTCACATTTCTCAGATCCCCTCACTTTTCTCAGATCTCTCACTTTTCTCAGATCCCCTCACTTTTCTCAGGTCCCCTCACTTTTCTCAGGTCCTCTCACTTGTCATTTCTCAGGTCCTCTCACTTTTCTTAGTCCTCTCACTTTTCTTAGTCCTCTCACATTTCTCAGGTCCTCTCACATTTCTCAGGTCCTCTCATTTTACTCAGTCCTCTCACATTTCTCAGGTCCTCTCACATTTCTCAGGTCCTCTCACATTTCTCAGATCACCAATGCCACATGGCATGGACTATAAGAAGACTGGCATTACAAGAGACAGAAGACTGTGGACAGACATGATCACCAATGCCACAATTTCTGTTTGTTGTCTTCACTCCCAGTTTGTGTCATACTTCTGTTTGTTGTTGTGGTTTTACAGAAGAATCCGGAACATTACTTGGACAGCCAGAAAGAGCAATCTAAACATTCTGAAAGAGGCTAAGTTAGTTAGTCGACAGATAATCCATAAGTGCTCTTTTCCCTTCTGGAGTAAATCCCGCAGCGTGTAGCGGCTAACGACGCCAGTTCTGTGTTGGTTTATCAATCTTCTTTGGCTTCCTGCATAGTGTTCTTGTTTGGCCACCCCTCTTTTAATTTGCTGTTCTCGCAGTCTGGCCATGGTTGTAGATTCACAGTCATCACTTGGTTCTTGCAAAAGTCTTACTTCTCGTAGAGCATTCAGTATATCAGCCGAGTCCTTGGATCGTCCACCATCCACAGCCCGCTCATTTCCTTGCACACCCGTATGCTCTGGCATGAAAATTAAACTAATCTTTGCCAGCCGTGACCGCCCCAGAGACACCAACCACTGTTTTTGGATCCAACCCAACTCTTTATCTTCCTGAGCATACTCATTGAGTCACTAAGGAAGCATGCCCTAGTGAATGTCTGTGTCTCGAGCCATGTTGACTGACTGGCACCTTGCCGTCTTGACAGACGATATTTTGTAAAAATGGAGTTTTACCTCTCCGTAACACAAAATCTGGGCTGAGTTTAGAAACCACATGTTTCCCATGCAGCATGATCCCTCTCTTGGCCTGCCTAGTTCAATCCAGAGGAATGGTAACACCAATACATCTGGAGCAAGACAAGCTGCAGAAGCTGCTGGATCAGCAAAGCAATGCTCTAACTGTCTGCCTGTTAGAGCTTCGATCCTAGACCAGTTGCCGGCCAAGGCTTAGGGCCTGGTCTGCCCTGCTATGACATTTAGTCTTTAGGTTGCATTTCCTCGCACTAGGGTAAGGCTTGTACCCTCCCAATTGCATTTCTCCACCCGAAACAGGTGGCACAATGTGGGGTGTCAGGTTCCGTGATTGCCACCCAACATTCGGCGCTAACAGAAAGCAGGTAATACCATCTATTGTATTACGGTGGCTCAGTCATATGTGACTAAGACTTGACATAACAAGCCATATTATTGCTTTACTTACTGCCATGACTTCCAGAGTCAGACTACTTGTGGTCAAGGCACAAGAACCAGAATCTTCCTTCACATGAGAAAGAGGCTAAGGCACAAAGACAACGTAATTACAAACATCAAAATGAGGCAGCCATACGTTTTTGGCCACATAATGAGGACATAACAAATAGAATATATTGTGAAACTGGAATGATTTATGGAAGGAGAGATAGAGAAAGACAGGTAGAGAAAATTTTTACAACTTAAATCATGAATTAAAAATGTGTCGACACATGGTTGACCATGCTATTGGAGATCGCAAGATGTGGAAAAGCTTTATCATTCAGGCCACCTCGCATGGCACTTAACGATGATAATACGTTCTAATTACATCTGCCGTAAGTGTCTTTGTGTATTGTTTGGTATGTTTTTGCACTGGGGAAAAAGAATGTTGAGTGCTGTGTGAAACATGAACAATAAGCAGACATGGTGAGAGACATCTAATGATAGAAAATGTGTCGTTTCTGAGGAAAATTGCAAAGAAAACCATGGACAGGCATAAAAACCAATTTTGCAATTCCACAAGAAACAAATATAAATCATAACTTGATTTGATAAATTTGGCATATATAGGGACACGTTATGAGAAGACATAAACTGGAAAATTTAGTGAAAACTTGTAGGATGGAGAGAAATGAGCAAAGGAAAGTGAGAGAAGTAAATATCTGATGGCTCGGCATATTGAGCCAAGAAGACAGAGCTTATCCGTGACTCTGGTAATTGGGTGAGGTGCAAAACCATGACGGCCTATGCTTATTGGAGTGGCAAAGCGTGATGATGTCAGTGTGTTTCATATTTCAGCTCCAGACCATCTGGCAGTGGTTGCCGCTCCGGTTTAGCCTGATGAGACCCAAGATGCTGTTTTCTTCGGGTGAACATGGCACTGCCATCCGCACTCTGTACATCCGATGTGAACATGCTCCACAGACCATCCTAGTCATCAAGACAACCAGTAATGAGGTGAGGGTGCCATCTATCTGCCTCTCTGAGTTTTCTCATATCTCTGTCACTGCTCCTTTCTCTGTCTCTGAGTTTCCTCATATCTCTGTAATGTATGTCCCTTTTGGGTACAAGTTCTGTTCAGGTATGTCACTAGGTGCCGTATACTAGATGGTAAGCGAATGCTTTCATTTACGAATAGGTGGCGCGCTCACCAATCCCAACACCCTACATTGTGCCAACGGCTTCGGGCGGAGGAGTGTAATTGGGAAGGTACAAGCATTATCCTAGTGCGAGGACTTGCAACCTAAAGACTATATGTCATAGCAGACCAGGCCATAAGCCTTGGTCCGCAACTGGTCTAGGACGGAAGCTCTGACAGGCGGGCAGTTAGAGCATTGCTTTGCTGATCCAGCAATGTCTGCAGCTTGCCTTGCTCCAGACGTATTGGTGTTACCTTTCCTCTGGAGTAAACAAGGAGGCCGAAAGAGGGCATTACATGATCTCTAAATTCAACCCAGACGTTGTGTTATGGAGAGGTATGCTTGCTTGCTGCTTGCTTGTGTTCGTTGGCTTGAGCTCCAACGCGAAGTCCTGTATGTCGGATGAAGGCACCCTGTTGTCCAACATCAGTGTGATGTCATACAGGACCTGAGTTTTGCGTGAGTATCCGTTGCCCCATGTCTGGCTTATTGGTGTGCAGACTGGTGGTTCCTCGCCATACAGGCAGACACTCTCCGACTTCGGAGGAATCGGCGATCATATTGACTTCAGCCAGGACCCCGAAGGGACCTGTTGCCCAGGACCTTCGACCAGTATGCGTCAATAGGTCTTGGCCAGTATATAACCCGGCCCTGGTGCCTTGGAAACACCTCTGCGTCCCATGGAGAGGTATAACTCCATTTTAAAAATTGTCGTCTGTTAAGACGGAAAGGTGCCAGTCGGTGCCCCGAGAGCCACGTTGTATGTTGTTGTTGGAAAGTCCTCAGAAAGACTGAGTCTTAACTCTTTAGTTCCATGCATTGAACTGAGAAGAGCCTGTCAGGCGGCAATAGAAGAACAACCTGACGTGCATACCACCAGAAGAAATGAGTGATCAAATCAGTCAGAAGGCCACCAAGACCTGCTCAAGACGACTACCTCCTTATGGGCCGACAAGAACAAGTCATTATTCTGCGCCTCAGAACAGGACACAATAGATTACGCAACCACATGTATACAAAATTCTAGCTTGGCGAATCAGCCATGTGCACATGTGGATTGGCACCGCAGACAGCAGAGCACATACTCCGTGACTGCCCATAATTTGACAAATATAGGGAAACTTTCTGAACCATAGAAACTACAGAGATAAACTCAATGGAGCACTTAGTGAACTGAAAAAGAGTTAAATTCATACAAGAGACAACATTGCAGTTATAGACACATTTCAAGCGAACGAAAGAAGAAGAATATGATATGTTACATATTATTGTTATATTTTACACAAAATGACATCATAGCTTTTTGACATGTTTTTTAATGAGAATTTACTTTTACATAAATTGTTGTATATCAATATCGTCTTGTTATTTCTGAATGTTTATCGTGAATTTTTGTAAACCAACATTGTCTTATTTCTAAATGTTTATCATGAATGACGGCGTCTATGGCTTAGAGATGGTGCACGCAGTGTCATGGAACCAGCCTCTCTTCAAATTACCATCTCCGACGTCATAGATCGATTCGTGTGTTGACTCCATTCAGAGCCATGACACAAAACTTTCAAGAATCTTCTCACACTGTCTTCCTCTATCTCTCTTTCCGATTGTCACAATATGTTCCAGTTTTTGTCTTCTCATTATATGACCAAAAAACGACTGTCTATTTCTGATGTTTGTGGTAAGTTGTTTTTGCGAATCAGCTTCCCTTAAACCGTCTTGATTGCTCCTTTTGGATGTCCACTTAATTTTCAACTTTCTCATATAAAACCACATCTTCAAGGCTTCCGGGGATTTTTTTCGCCTGTTTACCAATTGTCCAGGATTCGCAGCCGTGTGTTAAAATTGGTTCTATGTAACATGCCAGAACTCTTTTTCTAACTTTCAAGGACAGTGACTTATTGCACAAAACGTTCTTTATTTCATAGAATGCAGTTTGTGTGTGTCCTATTCTGTTCTTTATCTCAGTGATGCATCTTCCATATGATGTTATCCATGTGCCTAGATATGTAAATTTCTGCACTTGCCCCAAAATAACGTCCTGTACTTTAAGTGCACATTTAGGCACAATCTGTTTCTTTGATATCACCATGACTTCTGTCTTTCTATTATTCAAACTAAGACCCATTCTTTCACTCTCTACAAACACTGTAGCCGGCTCCGTGGTGAAGGTGTTACGGTCGCAGTTCGCGATTCCCACAAACCCGCGTTTGAAATACAGTTGCGCGTGATTTGGCAGCAGACCGCGTTGCGTTTTTTTAACGAAATGGTATGGGTGCCGGTCGTTCAGAAAGCAATCGCAAACTACTGAACGTAAACTTGCGAAAAGATCACAACAGCGTAAAATGCTGGTGTTGACTGCAACGTCCAGTAAAGGATGCAAGTAACTTAACTGTAGCGAAACGCCAGTGGCCCATGTCCTTATGTATTCTGTTATTCTTGGTAAACAGGGGGAAACGGCTTTCGGAAGCTCTCAGTTCTTTATTCGCTCAATTCTCCATGAAAGATGGTTCTTTGGGTTATCTTCATACCACAATCTTTACATGGAGCGAGTATATATTTGTCTTTCCTTTCGGGTAGTCCCGAAGGAGCGCCTTGCGTCAAATGTGCACTGGTGCAGCGGCTGGTCAATTGATGGCCGGGCCAACACCTACCGTTTGAAAGTTGCAGCCTGTCCAGTGAGTTAAAGATTACGACAGAGATGCAACCTACTACTGAAGTGATGTAAAGGTAAATATGGGTTTTCGTTGGTCCAGGCAAAGCTTGGCCTATAAATATCTATTGTCTTAACGACTGAGAGGATATAGCAAAACAGCAGTCTTGCCATGTTGGGAGGGGGTGACCGTTAGCCGATCTGGCTACGCGGCTTGTTCTTGGCAGCTGATGGACGAGTGATATCTGGATTCCTACGGCTTACCGTTACTTGGTGGTATCTCTCTTTTAAATATAGGCACATTAGATAGCTACGGGGATGGGGTCCACCAATCTAGAATATATCTTCTTGAGCCAGGGGATGCTAGCCACAGGACTATCTCTTTCGTCTGTCACTCGATAGGATGATGTCGGGAGGATAATGGACTCCTCTATCTCACTGAGAGAACCTGAACTTATATACCCTATGGTTTGTGCAGGGCAATGCCGGTACATTGGGGCGACAGCTCAGTTGAGAGCGGCGGCCGGGAGGGGTAGTATCTTCTTTGAATGGGGAAATACACGGTGTGCCATATAACCCCACTTAGGGGGGAGAAACACACCGATTGCTGGGCACACCACACCACAAGATCTTGGTTGCGAGAAAGGCATGGTTTGCAAGTGAGAGGAAAGCATGGAAATGAATGTGCCCAATAATAATAAAGGCTTGGTATGAGTGTGGAATGTGTGTCTTGTAGACAAAACGTTCCTAGGGTGGACAACCTGACATCACCCAGCTGGAGGTCGACTCAAGCCCGGACGTAGCCAATCCAGGGGCTACCTGACAGGTCAGGCCCATGCATTCAGGTATGATATATACTGCATGGGGTCAAGATCCTATAGGTACAATATATTAACTGAGACCCTATTGGTCTTTAGGATTGTGTGATGCATGAGTCCGCCCAGTCGCTCAATATTGTTTGTCATCTCCAGGGTCCTCTTTTGGTTGGATGTGACCAAATCGGACAGTATCCACACAGCTTCTGTGCTAGAGCCAAATACGTCTGATGAAGCCAGGTCAATGTATGAGCCATATCACACATGGTGTGCCTAACTCTGAGAGAGAGGCAAGGGCATATCTTGAGGAACTGACATAGGCCCGAGAACAGTTCAATGCTGGTTGAGACTACGCATGATTATCTTGCAAACTAATAAACAATGACAATTTGCAGTAATGGGGCATCTCGGGTCCTTTCATTGACATAGGCCCGAGAGCATTCAACTTCAAAGTTGTGTCTACGCATGATTATCAGGCCTACCCATTTTGTTCCGGACATGAATAGACACCTATATAGGTTAAGTCCATGAACATTTCCTCAACAACCAGTGGATTTGATTCTACAGAAGCCTGTGGAACTTACACCCAAGTACCGGGGAGGAAGGAGCTTCCAGCACACAGGGTGAGACGTATATGGACAGATCGGACAGTATTTGAAGCTGGGTCTGTGACTATGGCTACTTGAGGCTATGTGCCTGAACTTATCTGTGTGGTGTCTGTTTAGAACTATCTGTGTTAACTGCCTTGATGTTTTCCTGTGCTGTCCTTTATTGATTTAATAAATCAAGTTTTAGTTTATTCCAACGATCACTGTGTTATATATATGGATCAGCCAGAAGAACATTGCAGGAAATAGGTCCTTAGGTCGAACGAAAGAGTGACAGTGAGTCCGGGGAAAACGGAGGAGGGTTGGCAGATAAAGACCTATCCCAGCCAGGGCTATATATAGAAGATTATTTAAACATTGTGACAGGGCTATTTGGGACCCTC
Source organism: Cepaea nemoralis (assembly GCA_014155875.1). NCBI lineage: Eukaryota > Metazoa > Mollusca > Gastropoda > Stylommatophora > Helicidae > Cepaea > Cepaea nemoralis. The sequence goes on from JACEFZ010020215.1 coordinate 100,217, forward strand.
CACGTAGCATGTTACAATTTCTGGGGGCTCGTCGCGGGATATTTGAGATCCTGGTGGAGTTCTGGCTGATTTAGTGATAGGGGACAGATATTCTTGTCTACTATCAATAGGTTCTGCCTACCGTGCCTGGCTATTGTCTATACTCTTCCTGACACAGACTGACCGACATACGACGTGTTGTGGTCGTGAAATATATATATTTTGGTTAGGTGAGATAATCATTTTCTATACAATTTCTTGGGCACTTTCCCTCTGAGTTTAAGATGGCATCAACTGGGTTTAATGTCGCTGACGTACAGGCTACAGGGCGTGAGATGGGCTATGATGGAGCGGAGTTACAGAAATATGTGCAGGAAGTGGAAAGAGACTTCAGACAGGCTGTGCGCGAAGCCAAGAAAATTGAGGCGGAGGCTATTAAGATGGAGGCCGAGCAGGCAGTCAGAGACCATGAGTTTCGTATGAGGGAGTTGGAGCTGAAAGCTAAAACGGCCAAGGAAAGCGAGGGTGCAGTTGGAGGCGCAGTTCTACCGGACTCAACAACTTCTAGTGGCGGTCCATACCAGGCAATGAAGTTCCCATTACTCCCGTTCGATGAACACAAAGAGAAGATCGACCAGTATCTTCAAAAATTCCAGTCGATGGCTTTGGCTATGGGGCTGGAACGTGGGAAATGGAACTTGAAATCTCGCAGGGCCTGAGGGGGACCGCGTACGAGGTCTACTCAAGGTTGCCACCTGGTATGGAGAATGACTATGAGGCTCTGGAAAAAGCATTATTGAAAATGTTCCAGATGACAGCCCATACATACCGTCAGCAGTTCAGAAAGTCCAAGAGAGAGCCAGGAGAGATGTTCGCAGCCTACAGTGTCAGACTGAAGTCTTACCTTTTGAAGTGGATGTCATTAGCTGGATTTGCTAACGACTATGAAAGTTTGGAAGAATTAGTGGTCGTGGACCAAATGAAGAGGATGATGCCTAGGCCATTGCAAACCTTCTTGCTTGAAAATGGGGCAGAAAAGTTAGACTTGGTAAATACATTAGCGGAAAGGTATGTGCTAGCTCATGGAGATAATGGGGAACTGTCACAACCCAATCCCCGACCACCAGACACCTGGTCTGGAAAGAAGAAGAACCCTAAAACAGCTCACACCAAGAAGGAGGATCCTTTCGAGAAAGTTCCTATTAAGAAACCCTCTGGTAAGAGTCCACCTGGATCTCCTAAAAGAAAGTGGAGTGAAAAGTGGTGCGCCTATTGCAAATCTCCCACACACAATACGGTTGATTGCCGGCGTAAACAGAAAGACTCTCACTATGCTGCTTGTCTTGTAGAAACCGGGGAAGGGTCTCACAAGGAAGTAGAAGGGAGGGATCTTGGGAACAATGATTCAGAAAAACCACCAGTAGTAGAAACGGTACTTGTGAACGGACAACCAGTTGAGTGTCTCTATGACACCGGTCTGCAGTTGGAGGCTGTAATTTCCTCACACTTAGTGAGCCCGGAGCAGCTAACCGGGGAATCTATTGAGATTCAAACGGCGACAAAGAGTGCGGTAGCGATGTCTCTTCCAATTGCGAAGGTAGACATCAAATCTAAATATGTTACCGGCACTATACAGGCAGCCGTTCTGCTAGATCCTATCTTCCCAATGATCTTGGGTTGTCGCTACGTCTTTCTAGGATTCCAACCGAACCCATGTACGTAGGGGCGATGCAAACAGATCTCAATCGGAGGATGAGCAGACGCCGGCCTTGATCGTGAATCCCTTGCCTGGGGAGTTACGAGCTGCTCAAAGCCAGGATGCTACTTTGCAACCTTGCTTCAACCAGTTGCCCAAAAGTTCTGACCCACCAAGACGGGGTCAGTATTATATGAAGAATCGGTTACTGTACCGGAGAGCCGGAGTGGAGGATCGCCAGCATGGACAGCTGGTAGTTCCTAAGGCTTATCGGGAACAGCTTCTTCATATGGGACACACCATTTCTTTCAGTGGACATATGGGTGTCGGGGCAACTCTCCAGCGCATTTCCTGCCATTACTACTGGCCAGGGATGACTGGAGACGTGCGTAGGTACGTCAAGTCGTGCCCAGAGTGCCAGCGTGTGGCACCAACACACTGGACAGCTCCGGTAGTCCTGGGAGACATGCCCATTATGAACTCTCCTTTCGAGAGAGTTGCCATCGATCTTGTTGGTCCTCTTCCTCGGACTAGGAAGAGGAATAAGTACATTCTCACGATGGTGGATTGCTGTTCCATGTGGGGCGAGGCGATACCGTTGGCCACAATCGACTCTAAGCGAGTGGCTGATGCACTGATGGAGACCTTTACTAGGTTGGGATTTCCCAACCAGATCCTAACGGACAATGGGTCTCAGTTCTGTGGTAAGCTGATGGAAGAAGTCTTTCGTATCTTCCAGACTAACCACATTCACACAAGCCCGTACCACCCTCAGTCTAATGGGCAAGTAGAGAGGTTTAATGGTACCTTGATGACCATGCTTCGGAAGCTGGCTCAAGAGAAACCAGACAGATGGGATGAGTATATCTCGGCCGCCTTGTTCGCCTATCGGGAGGTTCCCCATGGGTCGACCGGGTTGCCACCAGCCACTCTACTATTCGGGAGGCCAATCAAGGGTCCCTTAGAAGCCTTATTGAGATGTTGGACAGAGGAAGAAACTTCCGAAGAAGTTGTATCCTCATATAAATACGTCGAAGAGTTAAAGAAGAAACTCCAGACGGGTTGGGCTTTGGCAGCTCAGAATCTGAGAGCGGCCAGGAAGAGACACGCGGCCTACTACAATAGAAGGACGAAAGATAGGTCTCTTAAAGTGGGGGATCGGGTTCTGTTGTTACTTCCAGAAGGTTCCAATAAACTCGAGATTGGTTGGCAGGGGCCTTTCCCGGTGGAAAGGGTTGTGTCCCGTACCAATTATGCTATCCGGATCAGGGGGAAATCTAAAATCTTTCACATTAACCTCTTAAAAAAATATGAGGAACGATCCGATGGTACTTCTCTCCCACTCATGACTATGGCGGTCGCGATGGAAACTGAATCGGGCGAAGACGTGGATAGGGAGTATCCTTTACAACCTGGGGAAACCTATAAGGATGTACATATAAATCCTGATCTGTCGACTGAAGACACAGAACTGGTCATCCGTTTGTTGGAGTCCCATCAACAGATTCTTACCGATCGTCCAGGGCGGACAGGGTTGGTCGAGTTTGATATGACTCTGACTACCCAAGACCCCATTCGCCAAAAAATATATCCAGTGCCCTTTTCGAAAGAGAAGGCCCTGGAAGCAGAAATCCAGAAGCTTCTGGATGATGACATCATAACTCCTTCGACTTCTCCTTATAATGCCGGGGTTGTCTTGTTGAGGAAGCCAAGCGGGGAGCACCGCTTATGTATTGATTACAGGCATTTAAACAGTTGTACGACATTCCAAGTTGAGCCGTTACCAAACACAAATCAACTATTTGCCAGATTAAATAGGGCAAAGTACTTCTCAAAAATCGATTTAAGTCGGGGATATTATCAGATCCCTGTGAAGCCTGAGGTTCGGCCCATGCTCGCTTTCAGTACTCCGAGCGGCCATTACGAATTTAAGGTGATGCCTTTTGGGCTGAGCAATGCGCCCAGTGTGTTCACTCGCATGATGAGAATGTTATTAGACCCTTTAAAGGATCCCTCTGTGGTCTCGTTTATGGATGATATTCTCATCGCGTCTGACAATCTGAGTGATCACCTGAGGTCCTTGGGACAGATCTTCAAAGGTTAAAAGAGGAAGGGTTAACCGCCCGTCCAGCCAAATGCATGATTGGCTATCAATCCTTGGAATTTCTGGGACACACTATTACCCCAGGGGGACTGGTACCGGAAGAAAAGAATATTGAAAAGGTCCGTCTCGCACCCCGTCCTAGATCCAAAAAAGATGTTAGGTCTTTCTTGTCTCTGTGCGGGTTTTACCAGAAATTTATTCCAAAGTTCAACGAAATTGCGGCGCCGTTAACCGAGACTCTGAAGAAAGGATCGCCAGATCTTATAATCTGGACCCCGAGCTGTGAAAAGGCTTATGGGAAGCTGAAACAGGCGTTGGTGGATAGGCCAGTCCTGCAACTCCCAGATTTGGAGAAAACGTTTGTTCTGAGAACCGACGCGAGTAACATAGGGATTGGGGCAACTCTGTTGCAGGAAGGGCGAGATAATCCTTCGGTGCTGTGTCCGGTGGCATATGCCAGTCGAAAACTGTTACCCGCCGAACGGAATTACTCCACCGTCGAACGGGAATGTCTAGCTCTAGTGTGGGCAGTACAGAAATTTCAACCTTATCTGTATGGAGTACCGTTCAAAGTGCAATCTGACCATCAACCTCTGACGTTCTTGGCAACTTCTAAGAAACTGAACGCGAGGTTAATGAGATGGTCATTGCTCCTACAACCGTATCAGTTCACGGTCGAATACATCCCCGGAAGGGAGAATGTGGGAGCAGATTTCCTATCACGGCATCCTATGGTTGAATGTGAGGGTGGGGTCATTCGAACAGAACCACTGACAGTAGAAAGTTCGTAGGGTTCGACTTTCTTAAGAGGGGGCCTATGTAGCGAAACGCCAGTGGCCCATGTCCTTATGTATTCTGTTATTCTTGGTAAACAGGGGGAAACGGCTTTCGGAAGCTCTCAGTTCTTTATTCGCTCAATTCTCCATGAAAGATGGTTCTTTGGGTTATCTTCATACCACAATCTTTACATGGAGCGAGTATATATTTGTCTTTCCTTTCGGGTAGTCCCGAAGGAGCGCCTTGCGTCAAATGTGCACTGGTGCAGCGGCTGGTCAATTGATGGCCGGGCCAACACCTACCGTTTGAAAGTTGCAGCCTGTCCAGTGAGTTAAAGATTACGACAGAGATGCAACCTACTACTGAAGTGATGTAAAGGTAAATATGGGTTTTCGTTGGTCCAGGCAAAGCTTGGCCTATAAATATCTATTGTCTTAACGACTGAGAGGATATAGCAAAACAGCAGTCTTGCCATGTTGGGAGGGGGTGACCGTTAGCCGATCTGGCTACGCGGCTTGTTCTTGGCAGCTGATGGACGAGTGATATCTGGATTCCTACGGCTTACCGTTACTTGGTGGTATCTCTCTTTTAAATATAGGCACATTAGATAGCTACGGGGATGGGGTCCACCAATCTAGAATATATCTTCTTGAGCCAGGGGATGCTAGCCACAGGACTATCTCTTTCGTCTGTCACTCGATAGGATGATGTCGGGAGGATAATGGACTCCTCTATCTCACTGAGAGAACCTGAACTTATATACCCTATGGTTTGTGCAGGGCAATGCCGGTACATTGGGGCGACAGCTCAGTCGAGAGCGGCGGCCGGGAGGGGTAGTATCTTCTTTGAATGGGGAAATACACGGTGTGCCATATAACCCCACTTAGGGGGGAGAAACACACCGATTGCTGGGCACACCACACCACAAGATCTGGGTTGCGAGAAAGGCATGGTTTGCAAGTGAGAGGAAAGCATGGAAATGAATGTGCCCAATAATAATAAAGGCTTGGTATGAGTGTGGAATGTGTGTCTTGTAGACAAAACGTTCCTAGGGTGGACAACCTGACATCACCCAGCTGGAGGTCGACTCAAGCCCGGACGTAGCCAATCCAGGGGCTACCTGACAGGTCAGGCCCATGCATTCAGGTATGATATATACTGCATGGGGTCAAGATCCTATAGGTACAATATATTAACTGAGACCCTATTGGTCTTTAGGATTGTGTGATGCATGAGTCCGCCCAGTCGCTCAATATTGTTTGTCATCTCCAGGGTCCTCTTTTGGTTGGATGTGACCAAATCGGACAGTATCCACACAGCTTCTGTGCTAGAGCCAAATACGTCTGATGAAGCCAGGTCAATGTATGAGCCATATCACACATGGTGTGCCTAACTCTGAGAGAGAGGCAAGGGCATATCTTGAGGAACTGACATAGGCCCGAGAACAGTTCAATGCTGGTTGAGACTACGCATGATTATCTTGCAAACTAATAAACAATGACAATTTGCAGTAATGGGGCATCTCGGGTCCTTTCATTGACATAGGCCCGAGAGCATTCAACTTCAAAGTTGTGTCTACGCATGATTATCAGGCCTACCCATTTTGTTCCGGACATGAATAGACACCTATATAGGTTAAGTCCATGAACATTTCCTCAACAACCAGTGGATTTGATTCTACAGAAGCCTGTGGAACTTACACCCAAGTACCGGGGAGGAAGGAGCTTCCAGCACACAGGGTGAGACGTATATGGACAGATCGGACAGTATTTGAAGCTGGGTCTGTGACTATGGCTACTTGAGGCTATGTGCCTGAACTTATCTGTGTGGTGTCTGTTTAGAACTATCTGTGTTAACTGCCTTGATGTTTTCCTGTGCTGTCCTTTATTGATTTAATAAATCAAGTTTTAGTTTATTCCAACGATCACTGTATTATATATATGGATCAGCCAGAAGAACATTGCAGGAAATAGGTCCTTAGGTCGAACGAAAGAGTGACAGTGAGTCCGGGGAAAACGGAGGAGGGTTGGCAGGTAAAGACCTATCCCAGCCAGGGCTATATATAGAAGATTATTTAAACATTGTGACAGGGCTATTTGGGACCCTCCACGTAGCATGTTACATTAACAACCACTGTATCTATCATTTCCCGTTGATCCTTCTGACTTGTTGTTATCAAGACGGTGACAGAAATATAACGTTAGTTATAACAAGTGAATCGGTATAATTATCTCGGCACAGTTATAACATCTGATGGGGGATGCCTTGAAGAGATTAGAACAAGAATCGCCATGGCGAAGGTAGTCTTTTGCAAGATGAACAACATACTGACCAATAAAAAGATGTCAATTGAAACCAGAAAAAGAGTGTTGAGGGGATATATAGAGCCTGTTCTTTTGTATGGATGTGAAACTTGGACAATGAGCAGTCACGCTGAAAAAACATCTGATGGCTGCAGAAATGTGGTTTCTGAGGAAAATGCAAAGAATACCATGGACAGACAGAAAAACCAATGACCAAGTATTACAGGAGACAAATGAAAATCGTAAATTGATTAGAGAAATTAGACGTAGACAGTCAAAATTTTTTGGACATGTTATGAGAAGAAATGGATTAGAGAACTTAGTGAAAACTGGCAAGATCGAAGGGAACAGACCAAGAGGAAGACCGAGAGGAAATACCTGAATGGTTTGGCCACATGGCATGGACGAGACAGGAACACTGAGCTGATCCACGACACTGGTGATCGAGTGAAATGGCGAGTTATGACCGCCCACGCTTTCCGGCATGGCACATGATTGATTGAAGATATGTATATATGAACATACAAATAAACAACAATAAAAAAACGTCTACAACCCAAAATGATCGACTTAATTGCACCAGGTTTTATCCATCGTAGCCCGGCCTTTTTGCGCAGGATGACACACCGACAGCGTTGCACAAAACACGAAATCCGTAGCTTCAGCGACGACCCCCCGGACTGTCTTGGAAACCTGCACCACGTACCCTGGAATCAAACCTACGACCTTCGGGGCACGTGGAAGTCGGTGTAACCACATCGCCAAGGAGGATCCCACCGCGATTAACGACACAGGCCTTAATGCAGAAATAAAGTGTTATTTAAAACATGACTGACTCGACACTACCGGAACAGTTGATATTGGCCAGGTCTGGCATCTACCTGAACCCACAACTATGGACAGAACTCATATCTAACCAATGAACCCGCACAGAGCTGTTGGTATATAATGTATGTTTAACTCCGGAGAACGCAGTTAAAACACATATACATACCTGACTGGGGTCTCATTCAAGAAACACAGGAGGAAATCAGCGGGAGAAACATTAAACAATAAAAATGAAACGAAGACATCAATGAAAACGAGTAGTCTCCAATAAAATTACACTACAGAACCGAACGATGCAGGACGGGATCAAACCTACAACCTACAGAGCGCGAGGCATTCGGCTTAAGCATGGTGGTGACAATAATATAATAAAAAATAGGTCGGCGTGGCCAAATGGATAAGAACGCGTGTTCTTAAACATCCGGTGTGCTGATACCAAGGTAAGAGGTTCAACCCCCACACCGGACAATTGGACTAAAATCTTGACCTGTTGTCCTTGACGTGTGGACGTAAATTACAAGTACCTCTGAAGTCTGGATGGGTTCGCCTGATGGCGACGGACACTGTTAATAGGGATAGCTAATCCACACGCAAAATTCAGCCCAGCGCTTCTTGAAGTTGTGTGTATGGACTACGCTTGAGTTCAAAGCGAGAGAGCGCTAAAAGTAGGAATGAAACATAACACAAGTGTGCTATTTTCTCTAGGCAATATCTATCTCAAGAACAAAACAAACATAGATATAAGACAATCAATTTGAAATCAATACTCCAGGATTGCACAGACTACAACAGATCCAGGCGAACCTTCTGGTCTAGAGATACAACAGTGGAAGATAAACTCTATGGACCGGTGAGTGAACTAAAAAAGACTTAGATTCTTACAAGAGACAACATTGCAGTTATAAACATATTTCAGGCGAACGAAACAAGGATATGAAATTAAAACACAATAAATGTAAACGAAATATTTAGCCTACCTCCGCCCACAAAAAAGGGGACAAGTGCATGATAACCGTGTATATGTGTTGTTTGTCCATCAAGAATGATGATGACCATTCATTTCATCCAGTGAGGTTGAAAGTATGGAGCCGTGGGTACGGTGTACAGCAATAATGTGGAGAAGTATACGTATGAAATCGGGAATATTAGAATTAAACATAGACAACGAAGGTACAGATTAACTATCGTCCGGGCATGAGATGACAAAAGAAAGGGGGAGGGCGGCAAAGGTACCTGGAGACAAGAGGACGTAAGGTAAATCGCGGCATCTACAATAGAATTGATACCCGCTGGATGTACACATCCCATAGTGGAAATTAATTAGCTTTCCGTCTTCATTCTGAGAGAAGTGTCCCAGTAACATGGTCTTATAACAATGACACATACATCATTGATTCCCTTATGATCGTGGGAATTAAAACGATAATAATTAGACGTGTACGAATGCTGTTCGGTAAATCGCTTTGACGTCTTCCAGCCTGTCCAATACACATGTTTACGTCAAAGATTTTATGTTCACCGGTTTCCTCCTGCATTCATCATTGTGTTTACCTGGACTCAGACCTTAGTCAGGCATGCGTATGTGTGTGATTATATTGTGTACTAGGTGCATAAAAATATATTGTTATTTCTGTATACTACAGTCAAGAGAAGTCTTACCGATCTGACAGTTTTGTGTTGTGGGAATTTCCGGAGAGATGTAGATTCCGAGAAAATTCTGCGTAAATGGGAATTACCCAATTCAAAATCATGTTTCCTAGGTAAGCTCGAGTAGACTGATTAATACCAGGTGACTCCTCCAGTATCCGTGTTCACGTGAACTTGTTGACCAGATAGCAGCAAAACTTGGGGGAGATCACGTCTGAACTTGTACACTGCGTACGTCGGCTGTGAATGACATTCTGTGTTTATTTTGCATCAGAAGACACGCTCGGACTACGTGTGAAGCAGCGTAAGTAAGTTATGTTTCAGAATCTATACTATTAATATTACTAAATATTAGTTTAAAAATTGCGATATGCGATAAATAGAGCTCTTGCTTATCAAGATATCCATACAGGTTCATTCACTTACCACCAGTATGTCTCAGGGGACGGGCAATACAACAGGTACGTGCTAACTGTATAGGAAGACAAGGTGGAAGGGAGCCGGTCTCTCAGCTCATGCCGTGACTTGGTACCTAGAGGTTATTGGTTAATGTTTTTGATTTTTACCCTGAAAATGCAGGGGTACCACCTTACAGACTAGCTTTAGTCTTTCCTCTTCTACTCTGGGATGTAGAGGTACCTTACAGTCTTGTTTAGTCTTTCCTCTTCTACCCTGGGATGTAGAGGTACCTTACAGTCTTGTTTAGTCTGTCCTCTTCTACCCTGGGATGTAGAGGTACCTTACAATCTTGTTTAGTCTGTCCTCTTCTACCCTGAGATGTAGAGGTACCATACAGTCTTATTTAGTCTGTCCTCTTCTACCCTGGGATGAAGAGGTACCATACAGTCTTATTTAGTCTGTCCTCTTCTACCCTGGGATGTAGAGGTACCATACAGTCTTGTTTAATCTTTCCTCTTCTACCCTGGGATGTAGAGGTACCTTAAAGTCTTGTTTAGTCTTTCCTCTTCTACCCTGGGATGTAGAGGTACCTTACAGTCTTTCCTCTTCTACCCTGGGATGTAGAGATACCTTACAGTCTTGTTTAGTCTTTCCTCTTCTACCCTGGGATGTAGAGGTACCTTACAGTCTTTCCTCTTCTACCCTGGGATGTAGAGATACCTTACAGTCTTGTTTAGTCTTTCCTCTTCTACCCTGGGATGTAGAGGTACCTTACAGTCTTGTTTAGTCTTTCCTCTTCTACCCTGGGATGTAGAGGTACCTTACAGTCTTGTTTAGTCTTTCCTCTTCTACCCTGGGATGTAGAGGTACCTTACAGTCTTTCCTCTTCTACCCTGGGATGTAGAGATACCTTACAGTCTTGTTTAGTCTTTCCTCTTCTACCCTGGGATGTAGAGGTACCTTACAGTCTTGTTTAGTCTTTCCTCTTCTACCCTGGGATGTAGAGATACCTTACAGTCTTGTTTAGTCTTTCCTCTTCTACCCTGGGATGTAGAGATACCTTACAGTCTTGTTTAGTCTTTCCTCTTCTACCCTGGGATGTAGAGATACCTTACAGTCTTGTTTAGTCTTTCCTCTTCTACCCTGGGATCAGTCTTGTTTAGTCTTTCCTCTTCTACCCTGGGATGTAGAGATACCTTACAGTCTTGTTTAGTCTTTCCTCTTCTACCCTGGGATGTAGAGACACCTTACAGACTAGCTTTAGTCTTTCCTCTTCTACCCTGGGATGTAGAGATACCTTACAGTCTTGTTTAGTCTTTCCTCTTCTACCCTGGGATGTAGAGGTACCTTACAGTCTTGTTTAGTCTTTCCTCTTCTACCCTGGGATGTAGAGGTACCTTACAGTCTTTCCTCTTCTACCCTGGGATGTAGAGGTACCTTACAGTCTTTCCTCTTCTACCCTGGGATGTAGAGGTACCTTACAGTCTTGTTTAGTCTTTCCTCTTCTACCCTGGGATGTAGAGGTACCTTACAGTCTTGTTTAGTCTTTCCTCTTCTACCCTGGGATGTAGAGATACCTTACAGCCTTGTTTAGTCTTTCCTCTTCTACCCTGGGATGTAGAGGTACCTTACAGTCTAATTCTTACCCAGAGTTATAAATTGTTTATTTCTCAGACTTTATAAAGTCAGACACAATGCTGTGAAATGTTACAGGAAGTTTATTAAGTCAAACATGATGATATAAATTGTTATTCACAGATTTGATTTAACAAAATACAGTGCAATAAATTGTTAGTTCAGATTTGATTAAATTAAACGCTATGATATACATTGATTATGTTCCTTGCCAGTGAGAAGTCCTGATCGTTCGGGTCCCATCGATTGACGGACGTCGGTCGCGGCGATTGGGCAATCTTGAGCATAGCCTATGATGGGTAGCGTTGTGGTGTTCTGTTGTGATAATTTGGTGTGTCCAGTGTGTGCCGCGTGGTTACACACCCGCGATCCGGGACTGTTTCCGGATCCGGTCAGGGATATGCACTACTGACGAGCTCAAACGAGGGCGAAACTCGAGTCTAGTGCTTCCATATTGACGTGGATAGGCCTTAGGTTCATACCAGAATGCGATCGGCATTGCCAGTAATGATATACATTGTTAATTCAGGTTTAATTTAATCAAATTGTGAACACCCCGGGAAGGTTAACCCGGTCAACAAATGCCCGCAGAAGTCGGATGTGTCGGCCTAATCGGCGCAAGAACGCAGCTCTGCTGTAAACAGGCACAACGCAATCACATCCGGAAAAAAACAACTCCGGATGAACGCAGAAGAAGAAGAAGAAATTGTGAACATATATCACTGTGCGTGGCAACATCAAACTGTGTAAGTAACACTCATCAAATTGACGAATTAACACTTTATATCACTGTGCCTGATTTCATAAAATCAGGAAGTTAATTTATGTTTATGTGCCAGAATGTCTTGCATTTTTAAAGTAACAGTCACACAGCTTCCATGGTTAATTATATTGATTTACGTGAAACAGGAATTAGATTGGTATAGACTGAATTGAAAATCTGGCTATTGCTGTCACTGCGTAATAAAATATCTATTTTACAGATATCTTAAATCTTCGGCACTTACAACAGACAAAAAACATGGCTCCTCATATTGGCCAGGAACATGCGACTTGTGACAACCCACAAATTGTTCTGCCGATTGGACTTCCAATTATTGGTTTCGTCGATGGAGATTCAAACCAGACATCTCCAAATTCTGGGCCCAGTACTTCAGAGCTGGCGATTTCCGCACCTGTTTTAACACCTGGGCCGCCAGTGGTGCTTACCTTAAATGATTTATCTGATCTTTTTGCATCCTTTGGACTACAGATACCACAAGATACATCTGAGCCCATTAATCGTACAGTAGAACCTGAACTCTCAAACACGGTTACGCCTGAACCCTCAAACATACACAGAGTCACACATGAATCCTCAAACATACACAGAGTCATGCCTGAACCCTCAAACATACACAGAGTCATGCCTGAACCCTCAAACATACAGAGTCGCACCTGAACCCCAAAACCACATGTGAGCCTATTAGTCACACAGTCATACCTGAACCCTCAAACAGACTTGTGGCCAAGCCTTCACCTCAAAACCACATATTCACACCTGACTCCACAAGCCACACCTGACTCCACAAGCCACACCTGGGTCCACAAGCCATACCTAAGCCCACAAGTCACACCTGAGCCTACAAGTCACAAATGAGCCTACAAGTCACACCTGAGTCCACAAGTCACACCTGAGTCCACAAGTCACACCTGAGTCCACAAGTCACACCTGGACCCACAAGTCACACCTGGACCCACAAGTCACACCTGGACCCACAAGTCACACCTGCGCCTAGAAGCAACCCTGCTACACATGAACCAATAAACCACACAATCACATCAGTTGCCATGAACCACATATGCTCCAATTAAACACACAATCACACCAGAATCCGCAGTTTCACCTATGCCCACAAGTCATATCTAAACCCACGCAGCTTAATCCAAAACCCACACAACACATCCATGTAAACATCCTCAACCAGCACCCACTAATAAACCCTGTACAATGAACTATCCACCCTTAGGAGAACACCTCAAACCACCCATTACATCTGTGCCTGCACCATCTGCAGAGTCCCTGATGCACTTCTAAAGACATCCGTATTGTGATGAAAGCAATCATTTCCCGAACCAGAATACCTCGACACCTACACACCATCCCATAATTCTACATCAAAGTGCAAACAGAGAAATGATGCTGGATAGTCTGTGACCGCGGCATGGAGTTATATCATCAACAGAACTGTTTCAGAATACCACGGAACAGAGATCATGAATGCCTACACCAGCTGGCAGGGCACACAATTATTATGACTATGTATTCTAATAACTGTGTCACCAAGACAGAAGATCACATGATTCGGCCATCTCGTTAGTTTGCGACACAATCAACTACCAGCACTGGCACTACATCAAAGAAGATTTGCTATAAGAGCAAAAGGACGCCCAAGAAGAAAATGGATTGACATCAAAACTATTGTTCATCATCTGATCTCATCATGTTCCTCTTGTACCTTGCGGTGTCGAGGTGAACTATTGTTCAATCACACGAAATGACACTATCCAGCGCTGGAACGTCCACTAATTTATTTTGGAGTGGACAATTTGAAGTAGATAAAATCTGTTTATTTAACTTACCTCACATGCTATGTCTGGCCAGTTTGCATATTTTCTGATGTTTATTGCATCTAATGTGTATTGTATTTATGCTCAAGTGTTGATATCATTGTATATACTGCTACATAGATGCAATATGAATATGGTAAAATATATTTAATGTGTGAAAGAAGAGTAACAGAAAATGATAACCAGATGTGAATGCTTAAATTCTGAAAATTAAGAATGCATTGGCACCTTGCCATCTTGACAGACGATAGTGAGTTCATTGTGCATCACAGAAGGCATAACTGCAAGCAGACCATGGATGGAGTTATTAATTATCCTCTCCAAAACACAAACCCTGGAGCTGGATTGTAGAGAGCATGTGTTGCCCATGCAGCATGATCCCACTCTTGGCCTGTCTAGTTTACTCCAGAGGAAAGGTAACACCAATACATCTGGAACAGGACTAGTTGCTGTAGCGGCCGGATCAGCAAAGCAATGCTCTAACTGCTCGCTGTCACAGCTTCGATCCTAAACCAGTTGCTGACCACAGCTTAGAGCCTGGTCTGCCCTGTCATGACATTTAGTGTTAGATGCATGGGGATAAGGCTTGTACCCTCCTAATTGTGCTCCTCTGCCCAAAGCCGTTGGCACAATGTGGGGTATCGGTTTGGTGAGCGCCGCCCAACATTCAGGAGCTAACAGAAAGCAGGTAGTACCGTCTACTGTCATATGGTAGCTCAGTCACATCTAAGACCTGTCATCAAAATTAACTATAATGTTATAATTAAATTAAAAACAATGTTACAATTATTAAATTAAAAACAATGTTACAATTATTAAATTAAAAATAATGTGATAAATATTAAATTAAAAATCTTATAATTATGAAATTTAAAATGTTACAATTATAAAATTAAAAATAATAATAGTAACAGCATTGAACCCTTTCGCAAATAGGGGTACAGGGCTAGACCCGTGGGCACCAGTGGGTCAAGCGGTCACTGTCAGTCCGACCACATTAACTCCCCAAGACATGTCTTGGTACTCATACTCAGGCTGAGCGGACCTGGCAGCTGAGATCAATTATTAGGATCCAGCCTCATGCAGGTGTCAACCATTGAGCCAGCAGCTAAGTCGCTACCATAGCTCCAATAATCATAACACATGGTGTATTTTTAATGACTGCAGTGTTCGAAAATATTGCCGGTCCAAGTTTTGTATTTACCCGTTATGTTGCATGAACTTTACAGAGGGTGAATACAAAACTTGGACTGGCAATATTTTCAAACACTGCAAAGTCATTAAAAATACACCCTATAATAACAGGAATACTTAAGCCACACCACTGCGGGGTCCATCTTTCTGCCCTTGCAAGCTGTTTCTGCTGCAGCTTAAGACATCCACCCACAGATTTATGCCTGTTAGAGAGAGCTGCGTCGACAACATTGGTGAGGAGTGTCCTCCCCAGGGTGCCAGCTTGGGAACCTCTGCTGGAGAACAATGGCTGTCCATGCAGCAAGTTCTTCCCTCAAGGTCACTGGACACAGCCCAACGAATGACAGCAGTCCAGAGTCTATTGTTAACGGCACCATAGAAGTTGCTAGAACAGAGTTCAGATCAACAACACGTTGTCTTAGGGCTGCTCCCCAACTTTCTGTCACACATTTAAATATTTTATCCATCCATCTCTCCCCCTGGTAATTTTTATTTTGCCCAAGGAAGCTATTAATATTTAGACTCATTGTTTAGTTTCAAGTCATCAGTATTCATTCATTCAGTAGCGTATACCTTGCAGAACCTCGCTCCCATAACAATCATCCGGAAAACTTCTTGGTCATATGCAAGATGTCCAGCGTTCGACACACCCAATTGGAGATCATCCGCCACATCCTACACCCATCTTCTCTTTGGCCTTCCTCTCCCTTTCTTCCCAGGCATATACTCCTCCATTATTGTTCTCTCCAAACTTTCGTGATGTTTCAAGTAACCAAAATATCTCTATGTTCTTTGTTTTATCATCTTTAATAGCCAGCCTTCTTCAATATTCAGCTCTTGAAGTATGGATGCATTTGTTCTTTTCTTTACCCAAGATATTCTTAGAACTCGTCTATAACATTTATATTCAAAGGCATTTATGCATTGTCAGCTTGTTTAGTAAGTGTCCAGGTCTCACAGGCGTATGTTGCAATGGGAAAGATGCATGCTCTTAAAAATCTAATTTTAGTAGTTCTATTTTCACTCCATAATTTATTCAGTTGTTTTAGTCTTTGAAGAGCAATTGATAGTCGTTTAACTTCTTTCATTGTGTCACAGTTGTTGGTAATCAATGACCCAAGATATACAAATTTCCCACCACCTAAAATGTGTCCTCATTAACATATATTTCTTTCTCCATAGTAGTTTTATCTGTATGCATTAACTGTGTTTTTGCTATGTTAAGATATAAGTTGTGATTTTCACAATTCTTTATCAGTATATTTTGCAATATTGATAAGTTCTCCTAAGAGGTAACAAGTTTATTTAATACATTAGATTTCATTATTCTATTTTCAGTGTGTATTGTATATTCGTAGATTGTTTTGTGTGTGTCAAGTTTCATTGAATACTTTTGTATCAATAAAGTATTTTTTCAGTTTTCCCTTTGAATTTCACTTCCTTCATTACATTACATTGGCGCCTTGCTGTCTTGACAGACAATAGTTTGTTACATTGTGCTTCAAACATCATTTTCTCCTGTGTCTTTATTCCATTTCTGATCTTTGCCCTCCATGCATCATGTTCAGCGGCGACTTGCTCCCAATGCGCATTATCAATGCCTGTATCAATCATGTCCCGCTTACACACATCTTTGTATTGTAGTAGAGGCCGACCCTGAGATCTCCTACCCATCTGTAATTCACTAAAAAAAGATGTCCTTTGGTATTCTACCATCATCCATCCATCCTAAAGTGTCCTATCCATCTAAGTCTACGAAGACTGAGCATGGAACACACTGTCACACAACCTGATCTTTCCAATACTTCAGTATTTGTGATTTTGTACCAAGTATTCTTCGCAGACACCGCATATGAAAGCTGTTTAAACGTTTCTCTTGGTGTGAGTAAGCTGACCCAGCGGCCATACGCACTGTCGTAGTTATGTTTGGTGTACAGAGCAATATACGCTTCAATCTCGAAGTAGTGTACAGAGCAGTATACGCCTCAATCTCAAAGTTGTGTACAGAGCAGTATACGCCTCAATCTCAAAGTTGTGTACAGAGCAGTATACACTTCAATCACGATGTAGTGTACAGAGCAGTATACGCTTCAATCTCGATGTAGTGCACAGAGCAGTATACGCTTCAATCTCGATGTTGTGTACAGAGCAATATACGCTTCAATCTCGATGTAGTGTACAGAGCAGTATACGCTTCAATCTCGATGTAGTGTACAGAGCAGTAAACATTCAGTCATCACGAGGAGTGCAGTGCAGAATACATACAAGTCTTCAAAAAGTGTACATACAGATATATGTCTCAGTCTCCAAGAATTGTACAGAGTGATTTACGTATAGATCTCCAAAAATGGTAGAGCAGTTTACGTATACGTCTCCAAGAAGTGATCCCGGCAGTGTATGCATGTCTCTAGCATGTGTAGAGACCAGCCCTGCCTGTTTCCAAGAAATTGACATAGCAGTCTACCTCACAAATGTCTGTGGAGCATTGTATGTCTCATCTAGCCTCTAAGAAGTGTATAGAGTAATTGATGTATGCGTGTGTACAGATTACAGTGTTCAAGAAGTGTACAGAGCAAGAACCTTCAAGCTGTGTAGAGAGCAGCAATCTTCAAGAAGGTTACAGAAAAGTTTATAGCAGTCTTCAAGATGCGTACAGAACATCATAACCAACAGTCATAAAGAAATTAACAGAGGAGTATACCTCATGAGTTTTACGTAGAAATATATATATAAATATACACATCTTCAAAAAGTGTATGAAGCAGTAAGCCGATCAGTTTACACTTCTTCAAGACGGGTATGTGTATTGCTGTGTACATTTAATGACGATTGAAGTAATCTGCTCCGTACACTTCTTAAATATTGATAGGTAATCTACTCTATACATTTCTTTAATACTGTTAGGTATAATTCTCTGTACACTTCATGATGACGGGTAGTCTGCTCTGTACACTTCTTGAATACTGATAGTTAATCTGCTCTTACACTTCTTGAATACTGAAACCTTCCATTAACATCATTGCCCAGAGAGAACGGTAGCAGAAGGGAGTGACTAGAAGATCTGGCAGACTCTCAGTTATCCTAGGAAAGGCCAGATGGACACATAAGATTATAACTAGTGACACTAGTACTGGGACTCTTCTCTGGTTGAATATTCTTTCATTTGCTTGAAATTTGTCTGTAACCGCAGCGTTGTCTCTTGCATGAATTTCACTGTTTTGTTTTAGTTCACACAGTGGTCCATAGAGTTTATCTTCTACTGTTGTTTCTCTAGGCCAGAAGGTTTGCCTAGATATGTCGTATTTTGGGCAGTCTTGGAGTATGTGCTCTGCTGTCTGCGACGCCAATCCACATGTACACATGGCCGATTCACCAATCTTGAATTTTGTATACATGTTGCTGCATAATCTATTGTGTCCTGTTCTGGGGTGCAGAATAATGATTTTTTCTGGTTTGCCCACAAAGTAGTACCCATCTTGAGCTGGTTTTTCAGACTTTCTGATTGACTTAATCATTTATTTTCTTCTGGTGGTTTGTGACAGGCACATCAGGTCTCATATTGCTCCTTCCTTAGCTAGCCAGTAAACTCTCCAAAGTGAAATGGTATCCACTGTATAGTGATTTTACACTGACGGCTACGTTCAGAAAGTACTGCCCATAGTACTGGCTATTTCCCAGACAAGAGCACCTTGAGTACTGATTTTGCACGTTTTGCATCACACCACAGGCTGTGTACCATGGCTGGTATTTAGTAATTTCTCTGTTGCTATCTTGATTGCCTCAATTTCAGCATCATAGTTATGGCAGTACTATCCAGTTGGTACTCTGACCGCATCCCTAGTATTATTTGGGTATTCTTTGCACACGCCCTTTCCTTCATTTCAAACAGCATTTTGTGCTGACCAATCTATGTAGACTCAGATCCAGAGGTCCTTCATGAAGGATCTGCCTTATGATGCACTATTACCCCACCCAAACATGCAGATCCAGCCAATCTGTCCACCTGCTCTTTTCCCACCACACCAGCAAGTCCTAGGGACAAGATCCAACAGATGTTTGATCTGTCATTAAAAGAGCAAAACATACTTTGGGTAATAAAAAAAAAATAAATCAGTATTCGCCAATGTTTACGCATGAATCCATGCCATGACCTCGTTACATACTAACAAATCTTTCTGCAGACGTGAAGGTCCAATACCTTCTAGTACACCCAACTAGTTTCTGAGCTTGGAGAGGGCAAGAAAAGCTCCACAACACAACCCCTTGTGGAGAGGTGCCTTGGTACCAGACTTGGGGGCCACCTAACTCCGACAGATGACATGGAATCGGTGGAACTACAGCAGAACTGTAAAATCACAATGAGTACATCACTAAAAACGAACAAACAAATTTTATTTTCAAAGGATCATAAAATGGGTGCGCAGGCCCGTCTTACATTTGGCCCTGCAAATCACCTATCTTACTTACATCAATTAACTATTTTGCATATTACATAGGGAAAAAAAACTGTCAAATTAAAATTGTGGACATAAAGCATATTACCATGTTATGAGACAGACAGGCAGGCAGGCAGCCAGACACACGTACATTCATAAACACACACACAGCAGGAAATTTACATGATACACCCACATACACATTTCCTTACACTCACACATACCTACTTACAATCATAAACACACTAAATCATCCACTCTTTCATACTCTCTCTTTCTCTATCATCACCATATATGTTCAAACATACCCAAAACCACACACACAAATACACACTGCTTCACACAATCACTGAAACTAACATAAGTTACAAAGATGTTTTTATACATAAACATACGAGGCTGTTTATCTATACATATTCTTGTCACTGTTTCTGATTACAAATGACAGTACTGTATTCCCAACATCGTATCATCACATGTACATTTTTGTCAAGATGAATATTTCCACTTTGTTCCCATTCACAGCTTTATTGTGGTTAATCCCAGATCAATGTCTGCTGAGAGTGTGGAAGCACCTGCAGTTTTACCCTTATTGCAAAGATATTAGTCCTGGCAATAAACACAGAAACACACCTACAACGGCACATTTTACTGGTCTTTCGTCCAAAGTTTCAACAAAGGTGAATGTTCCGATTCCCTGATTGTCTGAGTCGCCAGTTTGTAAACCTCCTCATGGACAGCATCAATAGATCCTTCACCATTCACAGTCTGAAACAGGAAGAAATATGATTACACCCTTACATAACAACCCTAGGATCATGAAGGCAACAACAAGCGTTGTCAAAACTCAAAGGATGTCTCTGACAAACAGTTCATTTGGACCAGGCCTTGCTGTCTCACATACAAAATAGAAGCAAGATAAATTAACACATTTGATGGGATGTCACATCAATTAGGTTCAGAAATTCATAGGGGAGTTGAGTTGAGCTAAGAAACAACATCACTGCACTCAGGACATTTCCACACGCGCTCCGACACTTGTTCAACAACCAGCAGTCATACTGCTTATGGTTCCAATTGCCATCCGAATGAAAGTTCTCCTGGTCTTTCCTCTGTTCTGAGATTCGTCCAGAACCCCTGCCGATCCCTGCCATATCATTCCACCACCTTCTCCATGTGGTCCCATAGGCACCCAATCACCTTTCCCTTGTCTATAGGTACCACCAAGAGGTGCATTCCCTGCCAGATATCAGCCTGTTCATTCCCCTGCACGACCAGGGTAGAACATTCATACTTCTGCGCTCATCTGGAGTTTTTTTTTTCTGGACATGATTGCGTTGTGTCTGTTTACAGCAGAGCTACGTTCTTCCGCCGTTAGGCCGACACATCCGACTTCTGTGGGCATTTGTTAACCGGGTTAACCTTCCCGGGGCCATTCACACAATTCTCACAATCTGTGACCTCTGTCATAGGGGAAAAAAAGACAATAAGAATAGTTAATTAGTTAGTCCCAGTTCCAACTTCATGACAAAAGGTCACCCCATTATGACCCATTCCAGTGCCAGTGAATATCATACAAAATACTCCTCACTGCCCCACTGGAAAAGTGGGACAGAAGTGTCCACAAACCAACATCCTGCGCAAGTATATTATGCACAATGCCACTGCCAGAATGCCAACACAAAAGTCTGGCATGAAAAACACAGTTCATCGTCGATGGAAACGGCAGTCACTAGAAAACCAGCAGCCACACATTACCCCATAAGGCAACCCAGTTAGTTCAGCGACCAGCCGGCCACCATTTTTCTGAACATGTAGTTCACGCTACAAACAACCGCAGACAGATGTAAACGCACTGCACACAAAATTATCAGCTCACAGTGTCACTCCACACACTCAACTCAGTAGCAGTATGACGGAACCATGCAGATGTTACTGTGAAGTGACTGATAATACACAGCTGTTACTGAGAAGTAGACAGCAAATTCTGTGTTAAAAATGGACACACCGAATTTGTACTCAGATAGACATAACAAACAGAGAACATAATCGTCCGACATAATCACATAACTAACACAGAGAACATAATCACCAGACATAATCACATGCAAACAGATAACAGAACGTAATCATCAGACATAAGCACATACAAACAGATAACATAATCATGAGACATAATCACATACAGACATAAATAACTGACAGAGAACGTAATCATCAGACATAATCACACAGACATAATCACATACAGACAGATAACTAACAGAGAAAATAATCACATACCTGCCAATATGAGGAATCCTTCAGGTGTAGAAACATGTTACTAACTCTCTGTTGAAAATCCAGTTTCTCGTAACGCTCTGTCCCAAATTCGGACCGTTGTGCTGCTTTCTCCGGGCTGACTGTTATATAGAGCACCTTATCAGGCTTGAGTAAGCCGACATCTGGCTGGCGGCACCAGTCCATGGGAAGTCCCTGATTGAGGAATCAAATTTTCAAAATTAGTTTTAAAAGTTACTTTCATAAAAATCTGAGGTGATATATTTGGAAGCAGATTGCCTTGCATTGGTTTCCATACAATGGTATAAGCGCCAGTTGTTCAAACTAGTGAAAGTAAACTTGCCCAGGAATAAAAATCAGCAAAGAATGCTGGGGTTGACGGCTACATCCTGTGAAGCAAATGCAACTAACTTTTAACTGGTCTTACGTTATAGTCCTCAGTTAGGGTCGCTCAGATGCTGTGGTCACTCCCTGTAGCACTATTCTCTCCTGGCAGTGATAATCTATCTGTTCTTCTGCACTATAACATGACCCCAAAGGGCCCCCAACTACGTCTGCCTTATCCTGCACCAATACCCCACACTGAGCTGTGCAGACCCAGCCAATATGTCCGCCTGCTCGTTTCCCACCACACCAGCATGTCTCACTCCCCTTTGCATCTCAGTCGGTTAGTTGGTTAGTCACAGTTCCAACTTCAAATCAACCAAAGTATCATCTCCATGATAACTATAGCAAAGCTCTCCTGCCCCTCTCTTACCTCAGAAACTAACAATGTATGCAAAACCTGTATTGGAACGCCACACCTGCAGACAGGAACATTAGAATGGAACTAGGTCATGATTCGGCACAGCACATCAGACTGGCTGGGATTAGACCTGGCGTTGTCACGTGTCTTTCTTCTCCCCCCAATAAAACAGAACAGGATTGGTACCAGTAATAAACAGAACAGGATGGGCACAGTAATAAACAGAACAGGATGGGCACAGAAATAAACAGAACAGGATGGGCACAGAAATAAACGGAACAGGATGGGTACAGTAATAAACAGAACATGATGGGTACAATAATAAACAGACTGTAGATAAATACAGCAAACAATACTTAAACAGGAAACATGTCTGATCAGATAAAAAAAAAAATAAATAGAGCGAACAAACATGTACAATATAAGACCACCTCAGGTGTCATTACCTTCGCAGCTGAGTAAGCAACACCAGAGTATGCATAACGATCAACAATAATTGTTGTCCCAGACTGCAACAGTTCGGTCATTTTCTTCCTGTAAAACATAAAGTTGAAAACTGTCAAAAGTCTGACAATGAGATCACTAACAAGAAATATGCATGCACACAACTTTATGCCTTCTTTTTCCTTCATTTCTCTGGAGGGAAATACATCAATCCTAGCCGTGCACCTGAGAGGCAGCGTGTCTGATTCCAGCATGCATCTGTGTCTCAGGTTTACTTCCGCTAGACAGATTCCATCCAAGGTCATGGGCAGGTTTATTTTCCTAACAATTTTGCCAGAAGGGTGGCCTCATTGGGGGAATCACATCGAACGAACAAACAAACTTTATTTTCAAAAGGTTAAGAATTGGGCACGCAGCCCATCTGACATTCTGTCCTTCTTCTCTATTTCCTCTCATACATATCAACATCACTTATGAAGCTAATCTTAGACAACATATGAACAATAAGCATTAACACGCATGAAAAATAATCAATAATACATCAATAACATTAGATATCCAGATGATACAGTATTGATTACAGACAATGAGCAGGACCTGCAACATTTAGTCGATGTGGTTGTTGCACACAGTGATCAACTTGGGTTAGAAATAAATTGTAAGAAGACACAGGTTATGGTCGTCACTAGGAAGAATGAAACACCACAATGTAATATACAAGTAAATGAGAGTATTCTTAGACAAGTGAATCGGTATCTAAGAACAGTCATAACATCTGATGGGAGATGCCTTGAAGAGATTAGAACAAGAATCGCCATGGCGAAAGTAGCCTTTAGCAAGATGGAAAACACACTGACCAATAAAAAGATGTCATTTGCAATGAGAAAAAGAGTGTTGAGATGTTACATAGAACCTGTACTTTTGTATGGATGTGAAGCGTGGACAATGAACAAAAAGGTTGAAAAACATTTGATGGCTGTGGAAATATGGTTTCTGAGGAAAATGCAAAGAATACCATGGATAGACAAAAAAACCAATGACCAAGTCCTACAAGAAACAAATGAAGATCGTAAACTGATTAGAGACATTAGACGTAGAGTCACAATGTTTTGGTCACGTTATCAGAATAAATAAATTGGAGAAGGTGGCAAGTGGCCAGATCGAGGGGAAGAGTACAAGGGGAAGGCAGAGAAGTAAATACCTGGATGTCTTGTCCACATGGCATGGTCGAGACAAGAACACTGAGCTGATCAACGAGTCTGGTGATCGAGTGAGATGGCGAAACATGACCGCTCATGCTTATCGGCATGGCACATGATGATTATGGTGCCTTACAGCCCACTCTGTGTGATTTTCCAACGGCTGTGGGATATCTAACACACACAACTATATTTATTATTTCTGCAGTGATATGTGATCTTAGTGTTAACGGTAAAGGTCTTGTAACTTGCACAGCAGTTAGTTATCTGATTCCTATAGCGGCACAAGCATCTATCAATATGTCAAGTGCACACCATGCGTCAATATTTTCGTTGAGTCGTGTGGTTTTACAGTGACCTTAATTGTAGAAAATAAAAAGAACAAATCCATGTCAATTGACCGGTGCAAGGTCAATCAGATTACTCTTGCAGATTTGTTATGTAGGCTGATCTTGCAACAAAATTTACCACAACGTGACAGAGAAAAAAACGAAAGTGAGAAGCCTGCCAATCCAAACAGAATTTGTAATTTTCAAGGTGATACGACAATGGTCAGCGTAAAGTAAAACAAATTATTGTTTGGGACGACCGTGAAGAATCTAACATGTAAAATCATCATCATCATCTTGCACTTCTGTCATCATTCCATGTGATTGTACATTGTTTTTGATGTCGTCAATCTAGTTTCTTCTCGGACATCCTCTTGATATCGCATCAGATCTTCTTTGATGAACCACCAGTGCTGGTGACGAGCGGTGTTGTTTTGAAGATAGTGTTTCTAAATTGCCCCAGTCGTGCTAACAACAAACATTTCAGCAACTGTGGCTGGAACTTCTACCATGGTTATCTATGAAGGAGGAATTGCGAAGTGAGCAGTAAGTTTCCCAACACCACAGACTGAAGGTCAATAGTTGTGTTTGGATATACGGGACGATTTAAACTGGAAACTTCCAAAGCACGACAAATCTTATATATTCAAGTGCCAAGAGTCTCAAAGTACAGGAAGAATCTGGAATGTGCTCCTTTAGCATATTGCACAAAAAAAATGGATGCTAATATGCTGCAACACATGAATGTACATTTCATGGCACTGTATTGTATAGGCAAAAATTAAAGACTGATTTGAAGGTCTGGTTGCATTATTAACCAAGCTAAATGTGACTGACTTAGAGATGTCTGTGAATTTTTAAAAAACAGTACAAGAGATTTATTTCATACACTGACTCATATCTTCACGGAGATTTGATATGCTAGTATGGACGAATGTATAAGAACGAGTATTCTGAAACATCTGTTGTGCTGATGCCGAGGTAAGCGGTTCAGCCCCTACATTGGACAGCTGGACTAAAATTTTTACCTGTCGTCCTTGACTTGGGGACGTAAATTACAAGTACCTCTGAAGTTGTAGTGGGTTCGCCTGATGGCGAGGGTCACTGTTAATAGGGGAAGCTAACTCACACGCAAAATTCAGTCCATCACTAGTATAAATAGTGTGTGTTAACTATGCTTGAGTTCAAAGCGAGCGAGGGCCAAAAATAAATCTTTGACTGGGCCTCAAATAATGGGATTTAATGGTTTGTTTCAAGATATGTTGCTTTATCTGAGTTTGAATTTTCAAGAGCATGCATCTTTCCCATTGCAACCAACGCCTGTGAGACCTGGACACTTGCTAAACAAGCTGAACAGCGCATAAATAAATGCCTTTGAATATAAATGTTACAGACAAGTTCTAGGAATATCTTGGATACCGAAAAGAATAAATGCATCCATACGACAAGATCTGAATACTGAAGAGGGTTGGCTATTATAGACGATAAAACCAAGAAAATTGAAATATTTTGGTCACCGAAAGGCCATGAAAGTTTGGAGAAAACAATAATGGAGGGGTATATGCCAGGTCATAGGAGAAGAGGATGGCCAAAGATGGGTGCAGGATGTGGCGGATGATCTCCAGATGGGTGTATTGGACGCGTGACATCTTGCTTATGATCGAGAGGTTTTCCGGAAGGTTGTTACGGGAGCGAGGTTCTGTAAGGGACATGCTACTGAATGAATGAATGAATGATTCTGAGTGCGATTCATGTTTTTCTCAGCTCGTGTTTAAAAAAAAACATGCTGGTTCCTGAATCATGTTTAGATTTGTCTACCCCTGGTATTAGTAAAGCTGTCATAATAGCAGATGTACCAGTGGCACTGATGTTAGTGCATATATAGTTACTCATACATGGCTTCCCATCGGTTGGAAGAAAACAGCAAATGTACGACATGGTCGTCCAACTCCACTGTCTGTTGTAAGTAGCTGTCAATCATCTGACCAATCGGTGTTGTACGATCTGCAAGATAACATCAAGTTAACATGAACAACAAATTAACATCAAGAACAAGATAACATCAAGTTAACACCAACAACAAGATAACATCAAGAACATAACATCAACAAGAAGATATCAAGTTAACATCAACAAGAAGATATCAAGTTAACATCAACAACAAGATAACATCAACATCAAGAACAAGATAACATAAAGTTGACACCAACAAGATAAAATCAAGTTAACACCAACAACAAGTTAACATCAAGAAAAAGATAACATCAAGATATCATCAACAATATGGTAACATCAAGTTCCTCTTCTGCATTCATCCAGAGTTTTTTGTGTGTGGACGTGATTGCGTTGTGGCTGTTTACAGCAGAGCTGCATTCTTGCGCCGTTAGGCCGATACATCAGACTTCTGCGAGCATTTGTTGACTGAGTTAACCTTCCCGGTAACATCAACAACAAGACAACATAAACAACAAGTTAACATCAACAACAAGAAACTAGAACATTATGTACAATAAGAAAGAGGCAAATATATTTTTTGGTCATGTGATGAGAAGAGAGGCACTGGAAAGATGTGCCAACTGGAAAGATAGAGGGGAAGAGAGGCAGACGCAGACCAAGAGAAATTATGCTGGATGGATTGAGACGGCGGCCTGGAGGAATATCAACAGTAGAGTTGATCCAGAAAACTAAAGAACAGGAACTGTGATCCAGAAAAACAAAACCGGAATCTGTGGAGAGTCATGAACGCCTACGTTAGCTGGCATGGCACTTGACAATGATGATGATTTATATATGATTAATTAGCTGCCATTTATCATTTTAATTAGTAATAAGCATAAAAGAATAAAGCATATTTACAAGATCACAACATGGTCTGTTGATTTGCTTTATCAAACTTAGGGGGGAAAAATTCATAACTGACATTTCAATGTTCGTTAGCAACGTTTAAATTTTTAAATAATTATTAAATAATTAATTAGCAGCCATTTTAAATATTAATGAGTCGATATTGCATAACATCAAAACTTTTCTACCTCAGGCAGTTAGGCTTTGTTGTTCTGAATGCAAAGATATATGGTTGGTAAGGAGTTTTCTCAAAATTAAAGAAGTTGTAGCACTTTTAAAAAAGTAAGCAATTGTTTCTGGGCAGCAAGTCAAAGTCTGCTAAATCAGTATTTTACTATTCTATTTATAACAGAATTTGACACACAAATCTGGATATCTCAACTTAGAATCAATAAACATACAGACTTGATGAGGTACCGTTGGAACTCAATGTTCGTGTTCTGACCAGGTTTAATCCATATTATTATTATTATTAAGCAATTCTTAGCAGGTCCGCATGACCGAATGGGTAAGAAGAACGTGTGTTCTTAAACATCCGGTGTGCTGATGCCGAGGTAAGCGGTTCAACTCCTACACTGGACAGCTGGACTAAAATGTTGACCTGTCGTCCTTGACTTGGGGACGTAAATTACAAGTACCCCTGAAGTCGGAGTGGGTTAGCCTGATGGCGCGGGACACTGTTAATAGGGAAAAGGTAATCCACATGCAAACTTCAGTCCAGCACAGTAGAAGCAGTGGCAGTGTGTATGGTCTACGCTCGAGTTACAGGGAGGGCCAAAAAAAAAAAAAATTCTTAAAATTTCACATTAAAGCTTTATACAGAAACATTAACCAAATTCAAAACTCCTAGAACAGGGTGAACAACTTCACTGGTGTGACGAGACGGGGTTTTATTTAAACAAACATCTAGAGGAAACCCCAAGAAAGAGAATATTTTACCTGGGAACTTCATCAAGAGAACCTGCCTCCCATCGTCCCTGAGCCTGTCCAACAACTTGCTGCACTGGGTCGACTTGCCGCTCCGATCACAGCCTTCCAACACGATCAGGGCGCCCCTGAGTCCAGCCTTCACACAGTTAGTCATCATCCTACAGTTACCAGACGTCTCTAGGCGTAGGAAATTATCTCATCAACAAGTTAGAAGCCACAAACACAAGACAAGACCGCCAGCTCAATATGGTCCGACTATGGTAAATAAACTATCCCGCCGCCGCCATTAGCTAAATACTGGAAGTGAAACGAAACGAAACAAACTACAAGCTTCTACGAAACGAAAATGTATTTCATGGAAATAAAAACAATCAAATACGGAGGTTCTATATAAACTAGCCGTCTCCCTGGCCAAGGAGTTAGCGACATTGTTCGTAATCCCGTATATCCACGTGGGGAAAACAGCACCTGCGAGAATCGATAGCAGTTTGCGCCGTGCTGGTAACTTACGGGGGTATGTGAGCCGGTCCTTCAGAAAGCAATGGCAAACTTTTTTTCTTCGCATATCCTTCACAGGACATCGCTGTCAACACCAGCATTTTACCGCTGTTGTTGATTTCTTGGCAAGATTACGCTCTGTAGTTTGCCATTGCTTTCTGAGCGGCCGGCTCTCTTATTACGTAAGTCACCAACGCGGCGAGAACCGCTTCCAATTCTCGCGCGCTGAGAGACCCTTCGTGAAAAAACGGGATTACGAAGAAAGTCGTTTAACTCCTCGGCCAGAGAGACGGGCAATGGCAAACTACTGAGCGTAATCTTGCCTAGTACATCAACAGCAGCTGAAAATGCTGGTGTTGACTGCAACGTTCTGTAAGGGATATGCAACATTAAAAAAAAAAAATAATAATATGAACTGAGAATGGAAAGAGACCCGGGAAGGCTTACCCGGTCAACAAACGCCGGCAGAAGTCAAATGTGTCGGCCTAATGGTGCAATACGCAGCTCTGCTGTAAACAGGCGTGACGCAATCATGTCTGAAAAATAATTCTCCGGATCAACGTAGAAGAAGAAGAATAAGAATACGGCTGATGAAGGAAATAAACAAGAGGCAGTTGAAATATTTTGCCCACGTTAAAAGACATAACATCACCATCATCATCAAGTGCCGTGTCAGCTGGCGTAGGCGTTCATGGCTCTCCACAGATCTCGGTCTTTGGTTTTCTGGATCAACTCTGCTGCTGATATTCCTCCATGCCACCATCTCAATCCATCCAGCATCATTTCTCTTGGTCTGCCTCTGCCTCTCTTCCCCTCGATCTTTCCAGTTGTCACGATGTTCTCCAATGCCTCTCTTCTCATCACATGATTGAAGAAAGCTGGTTGTCTCTTCCTTATTGTTGTGTACACTGTTCTAGTTTCATTAGCCTGTTTCAGGCAATCGTTGTTAGTTATACTGGCAGTCCAAGGAATTCGCAACATTCGTCTCAGGAACCACATTTCTGTTGCTTCTAATTCCTTCTTAATTTGTTCATTTACATTCCATGATTCACTGCTATACAGCAAAACTGGTTCAAAGACATGACACTCATATAAAAACCATACCGGAGGGCAAGGTTAAGGGCAAGCGAGCAAGGGGTAGACAACAATAGATAGTTAGTTAGTTAGTTAGTTAGTTAGGTAGCTAACTGGCTAGATAGCCAGTTAGTTAGTTAGTTAGTTAGTTAGTTAGTTAGTTAGTTAGTTAGTTAATTAGTCGACAGATCATCATCATTGCACATCGAACCATTCAGTCCATAAGTGCTCGGATCACCTTCTCAGTAAATCCCGCAGCGTGTCAACAATACAAGTGGGACGATAACATCAAGACGTGGACGAACAGCAATCAGACACAATGTACAATCAGAGTGAGAGACAGTGTTGGAGATCCATTGCAGCCAACCTTTATTGCGGAGACGACACCTGATTGTTTGATTCTACGAAAGACGTCATCATCATCATTTGATGTGAATCAACGAAACGAGAAATAGAATGCGTTAAGTTTTACTAGAACATAATCACACATCATAAACTGAGTTCATAAATAAACTCACATAGTATTGTTTAGCACTCATAGAAGTGAGAAGAAAGAAATAGAGATTAGAAGACACACTAGACAACGTAAGCATTGACAGCCATAGTTACCGACCGGGATTCGAACCTGTCACCTCCAAATGACGACGGCGCCTCGCTGCCGGAGCAAGTGTATTTCGAGTTATGACCAACTTGAAAAAAAAAACGTATTGCATATCCTTTACAGGACATAGGAGTCAACCTCAGCATGTTTTGGCTGTTCGTGATTCAAGGGGAAGTTTACGTCCAGCAGTTTGCCTTTGCTTTCTGAACGACCGGCAACCATACCATTTCATACAAAGCCAACGTAAGGCGGTCTGCTGCCAAATCTCCCACAGCTGTGCTTCAAACGCGGATATGCGGGATTACGAACTGCGTGCGTAACTCCTTCGCCACGAAGCAGGCGAACACCCCCCCCCCCGGCCGAGGTAAAGGGTTCAACCCCTACACCGGACAGTTAGACTAAATTGTTGACCTCTCGTCCTTGACTTGGGGACGTAAATTACAACTACACACTCCTAAAAAAAGATTTCATTAGCCAAGTATATCATACACATGAACCCACAACTATGGAATACGGACATAATTCGTATCAAACCATTGAGATAGCACCATAGGTCTCATAATTTATATTAAACCAGCATAGGTCAAATAACAAACATACAAATACATCGGACCATAATGCAGTGTTGCCATTTTGACGCTTTTCGCACCAAATTTAGTGCTTTTTCAAGTCATTTGGTGCCAAAATGTTGCATTTAGCGCGGCCGCGCGAATTTGGTGCTTCACAAATTTTTTTGGGTGCTTTTTGATGCTTTTTTGGGTGGGTAAAAATTATTTTAAAAATCATTTTGGGAACACTAAAAAGCCGAATTTGCACTGAAGCGAGGGAGTAAAACAGTCTTAGTACATTACCGCGCAATATTCAAGTACTTTAACTCCCTTTAATACGATTTAGTTGAAGTGAGTGACTGCATCGCGCAGACAATATGCAATGCGTTAAAAGATTGTTTAAACAAGAATGGACTTGAGTTGCAAAGACTAGTTGCACTCGGCACTGACAATGCATCTCTCATGACAGGTGTAAACAATGGAGTATATACAAAATTAAAATCCGAAGTTCCTCATCTGGTACTAGTTAGGTGTGTATGTCATTCCCTTCAGCTGGCAGTGTCACAGGCTGCAGCTGCTTGTCTGCCCAGGAACATAGAGTTCATGATTAGAGAAACATATAACTGGTTTTCTCACTCAAGTCTTCGTCAAGCAAAGTACAGGGAGCTTTTTGCTTCAATAAATGATGGACAACATCCGCTGAAGGTTGTTCAATTAAGCCAGACACGATGGATGTCCATTCAATCTGCCATTGTCAGAATATTGCAGCAGTGGGTCGAGCTCAGAACTCATTTTGATATAGCAAGACTCAACGAGCGCTGTTATACAGCAGAACTTCTACATTCTATGTTTAGCGACATGAAAAACTATGTGTATCTCATATTTCTCAAGCATATTCTCGGAGAAGTTCAAAGTGTGAATAAGAAATTCGAAGCAGATATACAGGATCCAACAAAACTACTCAGCGATCTTGTCCAACTCATTGATTCTATCAGTTCAAAGATTGCTATTCCTGGGAAAAAAATAACAGAAAGTGATGCTATTCAAGATTAGTTAGATCCTAACCCCAATCTAGGTTATAAGTTTGAGACAGAAATAGCAGGCCACCAGTTTCCTGATGAGAAAGAAATTCGTGGACGGTGCATCCAGTTTTTAATAGAGCTGTTGACACAAAATGTTTGTAGAAGATGCAGCTACTCTCACCCGCATCGATTTCCAGTGGAGAAAACTTCATCATATGCAGTGGACACAGACCTCTGACACACTTGGACTGTGGGCAGAAATAGCCTCATACAGGGATGCCACCGGTGAAAATCCTTTCCAAGATCTTACAGATTTAGCTTTAACTGTGCTCATTTTACCTCATTCTAATGCGGACGTGGAGCGTATTTTCAGTCAGATGGGAGTTATAAAATGAAAATTGCGGAACAGACTGAGCATCAAGAGTTTGACAGCTGTTTTGACTATTAGATATGGAATGAAAAGATATGGCAAATGCTGTCATGATTATAAACTACCTAAGGATATGCTACGAAAAATTGGATCACAGGAGGCATTTACACGTTTCTTTCAATCATCATCATCATCATCATCATCATCATCATCATCATCATCATCATCATCATCATCATCATCATCATCATCATCATCATCATCATCATCATCATCATCATCATCATCACCATCATCATCGCAGGAGCAAACACAGCAGGAAATAGCTACAGAAACTGAAGAGGTGTTGTTTGACTGAGATTTGGCAAATCTGGAATAAACTTCATTCTAATATTCAGTGATAATAATAAATTATAATGTGCTACTTTATAACATTTTGAATGAATACCGACAGTGCTTGGTGTAGTGCTTTCCCAAAAAATATTATTGCAATTTAGTACTTTTTTGCCTCGAGAGTAGTTCTGATTGAGATTTGGCGGATCTGG
The DNA here is from genome assembly GCA_014155875.1 of Cepaea nemoralis. Lineage (NCBI taxonomy): Eukaryota > Metazoa > Mollusca > Gastropoda > Stylommatophora > Helicidae > Cepaea > Cepaea nemoralis. The sequence continues at coordinate 133,254 of JACEFZ010020215.1, forward strand.
AATAAACTTCATTCTAATATTCAGTGATAATAATAAATTATAATGTGCTACTTTATAACATTTTGAATGAATACCGACAGTGCTTGGTGTAGTGCTTTCCCAAAAAATATTATTGCAATTTAGTACTTTTTTGCCTCGAGAGTAGTTCTGATTGAGATTTGGCGGATCTGGAATGAACTTCATTCTAATATTCAGTGATGATAATAAATTATAATGTGCTACCTTGTTACATTTGTAATGAAAACCGTTGGTGCTTTGTTGTGGTGCTTTCCAAACATTTTTGGTGCTTTTCTGAGCTTTTTTGGGTCGATTTTGGTGCTTTTTCATCAAAAGGAGATGGCAACACTGCCGTAATGCTATGTGCAGGATATCCACAAACATTTAAAGAGAGAAATGATTGGTCAGTTCTAATGTTCGTCTCTACTTCCTTCTTCTCACTTCTATGAGTGCCAAACAATACTATGTGAGTTTATTTATGAACTGTCTTAGTGGCCGCAAAGGGTTCTCCCATTTTGATATTTGTCCCGAGTTTTCTCTCTGTGATCAGGAGTGTAAGGGATCTGAACTTACACCCATAATAAAACACCATTGAGAGAAACTATGACTTCTGAAAGTGCAGCAAACCAAATGACCCACTTCTGAAGAGACTGATTCCACAGGCAGCGAGCATAGGGCCTGGAGGACACTAACATAGAGAACAACGCTGGTGAACGTTCAATCGGGCTGCCACTGGGAACTCCTCAATAGCTGACAACGAACGAGGCTGAATACGTTTGGGAATGTCCCCAGGGCATTGATGTTGATTCTTGATTTGATATTTCCTTTTGTTTGCTTTAGACTGTCATTCTTACAGGGGGATGTGTATTGTCTTCAGATCTTTTTTGCCTGTACAGTGAAAATATTTTCAGAAATGTAGAAGATATGAAAGGAATCATCATTGGGGGACGCAGCAATAATAACATTAGACACTCTGTTGATACATAATTTATTGCAGACAATGAGCAAGATCTGCAACATTTAGTAGATGCGGTTGTTGCACACAGTGAACAACTAGGATTAGAATTGAATTGCCGCAGAAGTCGGATGTGTCAGCCTAACGGCGCAAGAACGCAGCTCTGCTGTAAACAGGCACAACGCAATCACGTCCGAAAAAAAAAACAACTCCAGATGAACGCAGAAGAAGAAGAAGAAGAAGCAGAAGAAGAAGAAGAAGAAGAAGAAGAAGAAGAAGAAGAAGAAGAAGAAGAAGAATTGTAAGAAGACACAGATTATTGACGTCACTGGGACGAAGGAAATACCATAATGTAATATACAAATAAAGGGGAATTTTCTTAAACAAGCGAATCGGTACAGTCATAACATCTGATGGGAGATTTAAGAGATTACAACAAGAATTACCATGGCGAAGGTAGCCTTTTGCAAGATGAAAAACATACTAAACAAAATAAAATTATGTCAATTGCAACGAGAAAAATAGTGTTGAGGGGATACATAGAACCTGTACTTTTGTATGGATGTGAAGCGTGGACAATGAGCAGACAAGCTGAAAAAACATCTGATGGCTGTGGAAATGTGGTTTCTGAGGAAAATGCAAAGAAAAACTAATGACCAAGGCCTTCAAGAAACAAATGAAAATAGTAAACTGATTAGAGAAACTAGACTAGACAGTCAAACTATTTTGGACATGTACAAACAGCGTAAATGCTGGGGTTGACTTCTACGTCCTGTGAAGGACACGCAACTTTATTTTTTTTATGAGAAGGAATAAATTGGAGAACTTGGTGAAAATTAGCAAGATCGAGGGGAAGAGAACAAGGGGAAGACAGAGAAGTAAATACCTGGATGGCTTGGCCACGTGGTATGGTTGAGACAAGAACATTGAGTTGATCCACGACTCTGGTGATAGAGTGATATGGCGAATCATGAACGCCCACGCTTATCGGCATGTCACATGATGGATGGATGGATGGTTAGATTCTAAAGTTAATTTTGTTATTTGCATATCCTTTACAGGACACCGCAGTCAGCCCGAGCATTTTTGGGTTGTTTGTGATCTGTTGGCAAGTTTACGTTCAGTAGTTTGCCATTGCTGTGTGAACGACCGGCACCCATACCATTAAAGAAACCAACGCAAGGCGGTCTGCTGCCAAATCGGCCGCAGCTGTGTTTCCAACGAGGTATGTGGAATTACGAACTACGTTCGTAAGACCTTCGCCGCGGAGCAGGCGGATACTATAGGCTGCCCAGAATTGCCATTTTCCATTTACATCAATCTGTGTCACACACACAAACACACACACACATACAAACACACGCGCGCGCGAGAGCACACACACACACACACACACACACACACACACACACACACACACACAACGTAAATTAGAGTGATCGCTATTTACAAAATTACAAACACTCTTGATTTTGGTGTCTTTTATTTTCTGTAAAAAGTGAAAATGTGTAAACATCATTTACTGGAATTGTACATTTTAGCAAATACATAATCAACATGATTAATCAAACAATTGTTCTGTTGAGATCTAGGTAAATGTCGTATCAAATTTACAGTAACTACCAATAGCCACAAAATCTTAAACAAATGATCGTATACACAAGTTCACGTTAATTCATTGAAATATATGGATTCACTAAAATGCCAGCATTCCATTCCGTCCTTCTAGAATAAACATCAGTGTATAAACTGTACGATTTACAATTACTTCAACATGACAGTGCATGAAATGTACAATTTACAATTGTCTCATCATGACAGTATGTGAACTGTACAATTTACAGTTGTCTCAAGATGTCATTGTATAAACTACGATTTACAATTGTCTCAACATGTCAGTATATAAACTATACGATTTACAATTGTCTCAACATATCAGTATATAAACTGTACAATTTACAATTGTCTCAACATGTCAGTGTATAAACTGTACGATTTACAATTGTCTCAACATGTCAGTATATAAACTGTACGATTTACAATTGTCTCAACATGAAACTCAACAACACAATAACCTGAGTATGAATATTCTTACAATGCATGGCAAACAATGAAAGCGTTCAGCAGCCCTGAGAACACTACACGACACTTGAAGTGTAACACGTAAAGTCAATGTCACCCTAAGTAACCATCGGATCTCATGGGGGATGTACCAAGCTATCCACCTTCAGCTTCCCACATCAGATGATGGTATGCTTCGTTCTGTCTCTTCTAGCAGGCTGACAGGCTTGAGGGTAAGGCTAACGTGGAGAGTGGACGAGCCATGGACGAGGCTGATATGACATGTTTGCAGGTAAGGCTACTGTGGAGGGCGGACGAGTCATGGACCAGGCTGATTTTACAGGCTTGCGGGTAAGGCTACTGTGGAGGGCGGACCAGCCGTGAACAAGGCTAATATGACAGGCTTGAAAGTAAGGCTACTGTGGAGTGTGGATGAGCCTTGGGCCAGGTTGATATGCAAGCTTGCAGGTAAGGCTACTGTGGAGGGCGGACGAGCCATGGACCAGGCTAATAGGACAGGCTTGAAAGTAAGGCTACTGTGGAGGGTGGATGAGCCTTGGGCCAGGTTGATATGCAAGCTTGCAGGTAAGGCTACTGTGGAGGGCGGACGAGCCATGGACCAGGCTAATAGGACAGGCTTGAAAGTAAGGCTACTGTGGAGTGTGGATGAGCCTTGGGCCAGTTGATATGCAAGCTTGCAGGTAAGGCTACTGTGGAGGGCGGACGAGCCATGGACCAGGCTAATAGGACAGGCTTGAAAGTAAGGCTACTGTGGAGGGTGGATGAGCCTTGGGCCAGGTTGATATGCAAGCTTGCAGGTAAGGCTACTGTGGAGGGCGGACGAGCCATGGACCAGGCTAATAGGACAGGCTTGCATGTAAGGCTACTGTGGAAGGCGGGCGAGCCGTGAACCAGGCTGATATACTGAATGCTCTACGAGAAGTAAGACTTTTGCCAGAACCATGTTATGGCTGTGAATCTATAACCATGGTCAGGTTGCGAGAACGGCAAGTTAAAAGAGCTGTGGCCAAACAAGAACACTGCGCGGTAAACCAAAGAAGTTTAATAAACCAACACAGAATTGGTGTCATTAGCCGCCACACGCTGTGGGATTTGCTGAGGAGGGGATCTGAGCACTTCTGGGCTGAATGGTTCGATGTGCAATGAGGATGATCTGTCGACAAACTAACTAACTCTTCTAGCAGTAGGAAAACTCCCCTGCCTGCTGGCTGGGCCATTCGCAGGTTAAGGACAGGAAAATCTGACCAAGGGGGGTCCGTTCCGCCGGCGAGTCGAAGACCCGATTGGAGGCATGTGTCGTCTGAGGGTCAACTTCTCACCCCTAGCGGCTGGCCGTGTGGCTAGAATGTCATTTTCTCCTTCGGGAGACCCGGATTCGAATCATCCGTTAGGTATTGATTGTGTGTGTATGTGTGTGTGTGTGTGTGTGTGTGTGTGTGTGTGTGTCGGGGGAGAGATCGATAGATAGAGAGAGAGAGGGAGAGAGAAAGAGAGAAAGATAAGAAGAGAGAGATAGGGAGAGAGATAGAACAGAGAGATAGGGAGAGAGACATAGGGAGAGAGAGAAAGATAGGGAGAGAGATAGGGAGAGAGATAGGGAGGGAGAGAGAGATAGGGAGAGAGATAGGGAGATATTGAGAGAGACATGAAGAGATATAAAGAGAGAGAGAGAGAGAGAGAGAGAGAGAGAGAGAGAGAGAGAGATCAGTGCTGGAGAAAACTGGAGACGGTGGGAATGTTGTTGTTGAGAAGGATGTTGGGGATGTACTTTAACCCCTATCCCTAACCCTAACCCATATCCCTAACCGTAACCCCTGATCTTAACAATAACCCCGAACTCAAACCACTAACCCTAAACAAGATCAGAAAACAAATGGATGAGGTAGTGACAGCCGCAGAGCTGTAAGATCATACATTAAAGTCACAAGGAAAACGCACATGAAATGTCTGGGATACATCGACATAAGGCACGGAAGTCGGTGGGAACATACCAGGACAAAGCACTCCAAGGAAATAATCATCATTTAGTGAGACGATTCAATGTTCTCCGAGGAAGAAATCATCAATTTTCTGATCACGTTTCTTGGTAGCATCCCAGTCTGACATTGACAACATCATCTGTGTTTGATGACTGAGATAAACATTGCTCTTGTTGGTGTCAATACATTCAAAAACACAGGTAACAAGACATCGACGTGAAAACTAAACCATAATAGCAAACATTTTTGACATGGGGAGGCATAATTCTGCCCAGACCTGATAGCGACGATATCATTCCAGAGACCACTCTATCAGTTCCAGGCAACGTATGCTCTGTGATTGGCTCTTTATGGTGCACTTCTGCACCACACAACAAGCTGGCTTTTTATTTAAATTTGGTCACACTATACTAAATAAATCTGGTTTCCCGGTGGAACGTTTGTGTGTGTTTTATATGTTTTTTCAAACATACTAAATGTATCTGGCTTTCTCAAATGGTCGTTTACGTGTACGTTTTATGTTTGGTCAGACTATACTAAGGAAATCTGTCTCCCCCAAGTGGCCACTTACGAGTATGTTTTATGTTTGGTCAGACTATACTAAAAGACACATGTCTGCCCAATTGGCCACTTATGTGTGTGTTTTATGTTTGGTCAGACTATACTAAAGACACCTGTCTGCCCAAGTGACCACTAATGTGTACGTTTTATGCTTGGTCAGTCCATACTAAGGGCATCTGTCTGCCCAACTGGCCACTTCTATGTATATTTTGTACTTTTTTTCAGAGCATACTTAAAAACATTTGCTCACAGACTCCAATGGTCGTCTTTAGAGCTCTGTACGATGCTCTCGACAGACCGCTCTACTGAAAGAGACTAAGCCCTAGGAGATAACACCGTTGTAATAAAGTCGATCCTTCAATTTTAAACATACTTTCACCATCTTCTACTATCAACATTTGCTGTGCGCCTATCTCAGCATGCGTCGCAAGCAGTACGTTGCACAACATCCATTATAATGCATAGACGTCCGATTTCTAGTCCCGTGCCATTTAGGACAACATCGATAGTTGAGGTTTCTTTACTGGATACCTCTTCCCATATGCAGACTGCACCCCAACTTATAGGCTCTCAATCAATCAATCAATCAATCAATCAATCAATCAATCAATCAATCAATCAATCAATCCATCAATCAATCAATCAATCAATCAATCAATCAGGTTCTGTCTCCACAATTAAAGTTGGCTGCAATGGATCTCCAATATTGTCGGTCTCTCGCCCTGACTGTACATTCTGTCAGGCTGATGTTCGTCCATCTCTTGATGTTATCTTCCCACATGTATCGTTGTCTACCTCTTGCTCGCTTGCCCTCAACCTTGTCCTTAAGTATGGTTGTTATAAGAGTGTTATGTCTTTAAACGTGAAATAAATATTTCACTTGTCTCTTTTTTATTTCTTTCATTCTCTCTCTTTTCAGTCCCAGTTTTACTAGAACATATGTATTTCATTGTTTCTATTTCCATGAAATACGACATATTTTTTTTTAATACCCACATCTCCAGGGCATCTGTTCGACTTTCTAGTTGCTTGTTTAATGTCCAGGCTTCCACGCCATACAATAGTGTTGAATATACATAACATTTGAAAATTCTCATTTTTTTAATGCGTTGTTAATCTCTCTAGATGTTAATACTGACTTTATACTGTTGAAAGCATATTTGGCCATCCCTATTCTCTTTTTGAGTTCTATTTCATTTCTGCCATAATCTGTTATTACCTATCCAAGATGGGAGAAACTTTATAAGCTCTGCATGTCCACAAAAAACTCCCTTAAAAATCAAAGAAATATCATTTCCCAAGTGGCTACTTCCATGTACGTTTCATCAGTATCACGCTCGTGATGTTTCCTAAAAGTTATTTCCCCTTTTGACATATTGCTACTAAATCGTCTGGAAATGAACAAGTGAAATAACCAATAAACATGTTATCTAATACATTGCGAAAATAACGTTTATAGAAAACTGCACAGTCTATTATCTAAAGCGCTGCACAAAATAACAATTAACAATAATGAACAATGCTGTAGGAAGTAGCCATGCCGTGGTTTTGGTAGATGTATTCGGCTTCACGTCAGAGATGGGTTGATTACGTTCCGCGTCAAGTTCTTCCTGCTTGGCTTCCTCTGGGTCCCAACTGCCGCATGTAGGGAACCGAGGAGGAACTGGCGGGAACTGGCTTTGGTTTCCAACTTGAAAAATCAGCCCCATTCCAATCTCGACATGATACTCAATGTGGCAATGCAGAAACCAGATTCCTGGAACATACAAGAGTGACATTTATAACTGCACATTCCTGGAACATAACAAGAATGACATTTATAATTGTATATTCCTGGAATATACAAGAAAGACGTTTCAAACTGAATATTCCAGAAACATACAAGAATGAAATTTCTAACTGCATATTCATGGAACATACAAGAATGACATTTCAAACCGTATATTCCTGGAACATACAAGAATGACATTTCAAACCGTATATTCCTGGGACATGCAAGAATTATATGATTAGAACAGCTATAGCTTCTGTTGGGAGGTGACTTAAAGTTTAGTTTAGTTTAGTTTAGTTTAGTTTAGTTTAGTTTAGTCGACGGATCAACATTACGGCACACGGGTGCAACCCATAAGTGCTCCGTTCTTCTCCTAACTCAAACCTGAGTCTGGAGAAACTCAGCTTAGTGAACAAACTCCATAGCACCGGCGAGGATCCTGAAATACTTTGGGTAGATTTTTAACTCGAAATTTTGCCCGGGCAGCGCAGTTAGGCTACTCTTGTTCGATTTCCAACTGCCAAGGGATTTTTTACGTGCGCAACAATACACACGGGCGTCCGATCTCACTACCCAGAGACCAGGGGTAATTTTTATTACTAGAAGTCCACGTGAAAAAATCCCAGTCCTAACCGGGGCTTGAACCCGGGACCTCCAGCACTCGAGGCGGACACCATACCTCGAGACTACAACATGACTTAAAGAGATTGGAAAGTCATAACATATGATGTGAATTGTCTTGAAGTGATTAGAACAAGAATTTCTATGCCAAAGGTAGCCCTTTGCAAGATGAAATGAAAACATACTGACCAATGAAAAGGTGTCAATTGCTACGAGAACAAGAGTATTGAAGTGCTACACAGAACCTGTACTTTTGTATGGATGTGAAACGTGGATAATGAGCAGACAAGCTGAAAAACATCTGATGGCTGTGGAAATGTGGTTTCGGAGGAAAACGCAAAGAATACCATGGACAGATAGAAAAACCAATGGCCAAGTCCTACAAAAAACTGAATGAAAACCGTAAGCTGATTGGATAAATTGGACGTAGGCTGAAGATTGTTTGGGGAACGTTATAAGAAGAAATATATTGTAAAACTTAGTGAGAACTTGCAAGATTGAGGGGGAAAAGAACAAGGGGAAGGCAGAGATGTAAATATCTAGATGGACTGACCACATGGCATAATCGAGATAAAATCACTGAGCTGATCCACGACGCTGGTGATCGTGTGAGATGGCGAAACATGACCGCCCACGCGTATCGGCATGGCACATGACGGTGATGATAAAGATAAAGGGTAAGAAGGTAGCCCAACAGCAAACACTGCCATGGGAAATGCTAGATCCTCACGGAATGATAATGTGAAGAGACCAGTTGTCTTTCTCAACCAAGACAAGCCTAACTATGTTATAATATGCCTGGGACTGTCTCCTGCAGTTTCCCTCATGTCCACCCCGTGTTATTCATCTTTGCAATCCATACACTATCGCGTCGCGCCGGTTACTTATGGAGGTATGTGATCCGGTCGTTCAGAAAGCAATGGCAAACTACTGAAGGTAAAACGCGCCAAGACATCAACAGCAGCTGAAAAATGCTGGTGTTGACTGCAATGTTCTGTAAAAGGATATGCGGAAAAAAAGTCCATACACATACTGCTACTGATACTGGTGAGTGCACGGGACTGATTTGGCACCCATGAGTTTGCTCGTCGTGCTATGATGTTGATTCTTAAATCAGCCAATTCAAGTTGTTGTCTATGGGGTTTTACTTCTTCTTTATTTTATTATTCTTTTGCCCTTTATCCCCATTTGGAGTATAGGCTCCAACCAAACCACGTCAAGCTGTCTTATCTGTTACTATCTCCGGCAGTTCCCTCTATGTCCTCCCAACATTATTAATCTCTGTCTGTAATTCATTCTCTTCTCCAAGTGTTTTTAACGCCCCCCGCTATCTCGTTTGGTTTATGAATTCCAGACAAGAGAGTGTCTAGTTATATTGTACTCAGGTTTTCTCTCTGGATGTCCTATCTTGTGGGTTCCAGACAAGAGAGTGTCTAGTTATATTGTCCTCAGGTTTTCTCTGTGGATGTCCTATCTTGTGGGTTCCAGACAAGAGAGTGTCTAGTTATATTGTCCTCAGGTTTTCTCTGTGGATGTCCTATCTTGTGGGTTCCAGACAAGAGAGTGTCTAGTTATATTGTCCTCAGGTTTTCTCTGTGGATGTCCTATCCAGCACCAATGTTGTTTCTTCACCTGTTGGTTCACTTGTACATGTCTAGTTCTCTCCATGAGCTCTACATAGGCGAATCTGTCTTAACATTTTATTCCCAATATTGTGCAGAGGAGGGATCATTCTAGTAGTTGTTCCCCGTGTTTCACCTATACAATCATACCTATTTCTTGTGTTGTCTTCCTATACTTCTTTTGTCCCGTGGGTTCAAGAGAAAATGACTTTCTAATTATCCACTCTCTACATATAGTACCCAGCACCAGTGTCTGTTCAGCATGTTTTGATTCACGGGGATGTGTCTAGTTCTCTCCGTCAGCTCCACATCTGTGGTTCTGTTACACCATTATAGTCCTGATGTTTTGTGCAGGAACAGGTGAATGCATGAATGTCTGGACTTTATTAATGTTTCTCGCCCAAACACTAATACTGATCTAACATTAGGGTTAGTTAGTCACGGTTCTAAATTCACTAGCAAATGGTCGCCCCATAATACTCCGTTCATGGGCCAGTGAATATCACACAAAATACTCCTCACTGCCCCATGTGGAAAGTGGAACAGACAGGAGTCTTGACAAACCAACAGCCCTCACAGATATACTATTCATAATGCCGCGGCCAGAATGTCAACACAACAGTCACAAAAAATAGAGTTAATTAAGGCTACATATTCTTTGTTTGTTTGTTGTTTTTTTTTTCCGCGTTTCCATCCTGTTTCAGGATATTGCGGTCAACTACCAGCATCTTTCAGCTGTATGTTGATTCCTAGGCTAGATTACGCTCATCAGCACGCCACGACTTTCTGAGCGACCGGCTGCATACTCTCATAAGTCACTGGCGTGACTCGAACCACTTCTAATTCTCGTCCGCTCACGTTGACCACGAGAGTATTCGGGATTAACGGAGAAAGCTGCTAACCCTCGGCCAGGCAGCCGGCTCTTAGTTTGTTACTTGGCTTAATTTCGGCCCCCAACCCCACCCGCCCCTACAAGGTTCCTAATGCAATGAAATCTCATCTTTCACGTTCTTATTTTAATTTCTCTATCTGTTGGTGAGTGCGTGCTCAACAAAAAGATCAATCTGACAATTTTATGTGCAGTGGTGTGCAATGACGTGCAATGGTGTGCAATGAGGTGCAGTGGTGTACAATGGGGTGCAGTGGTGTACAATGAGGTGCAGTGGTGTGCAGTGATGTGTAATGATTTGCAGTGGTGTGCAATGATATGCAATGGTGTGCAATGGTGTGCAATGGTGTGCAGTGGTGTGCAATAATATGCAGTGGTGTGTAATGATGTGCAGTGATGTGCAATGATGTGCATTGATGTGCAATGATGTGTAGTGGTGTGCAATGTTGTGTAGTGGTGTGCAATGATGTGCAGTGATGTGCAATGGTGAGCAATGATGTGCATTGGTGTGCAATGATGTGCAATAATGTGCAGTGGTGTGCAATGATGTGCATTGGTGTGCAATGATGTGTAGTGGTGTGAAATGATGTGCATTAATGTGCAATGATGTGTAGTGGTGTGTAATTATGTGCAGTGATGTGCATTGGTGTGCAATGATGTGCAGTGGTGTGCAATGATGTGCAGTGGTGTGCAATGATGTGCAGTGGTGTGCAATGATGTGCAGTGGTGTGCAATGATGTGCAGTGGTGTGCGATGATGTGCAGTGGTGTACAATGATGTGCAGTGGTGTGCAATGATGTGCAATAGTGTGCAATGATGTGCAGTGGTGTGCAATGATGTGCATTGATGTGCAGTGGTATGCGTTCGTCGGATGTTTTAATGAAAAATTAACATTTTTGTTTTAAATAATTTGAGACTGAAAGACTGAACTGTGGAGGAGGTGGAAGAGTGTACCTGGGTTATTGGCGTGAAATCTGACTACAGTGTAACCTCCATCAGGAATAGTAACTGTGTCTTTCAGAGGCGGTTTGTCCAGGTTGCGACTTATCTCTCCTCGTGCGTCCATCTCTACAACTTCATGGGCATACAGGGAGGCCGCAAGCTGTGAAAGGAAAACTCAATCTTGTGGATATCTTGATCACATAAACACAATCTTGTGGATATCTTGATCACATAAACACAATCTTGTGGATATCTTGATCACATAAACACAATCTTGTGGATATCTTGATCAAATAATGAAACACACCCCTCCGTGTTTTACCGAGATCCTCAAAGGAAGCAAAGAATAGAGACACGGCAACCTATCATGCATGTCGCAAGGGGCGACTAGATGGCTTGCCTTGTGTGTTAGCGGGACCTTAAAAGACATCATCATCATCATCATCATCATCATCATCATCATCATCATCATCATCATCATCATCATCATATTCAAGTGTAATGTCGGTCTATGACTGCTCCTGTCTATAGCTAGAACAACGGTGTCTATGACTGCTCCTGTCTATAGCTAGAACAACGGTGTCTATGACTGCTCCTGTCTATAGCTAGAACAACGGTGTCTATAACTGCTCCTGTCTATAGCTAGAACAACGGTGTCTATGACTGCTCCTGTCTATAGCTAGAACAACGGTGTCTATGACTGCTCCTGTCTATAGCTAGAACAACGGTGTCTATGACTGACCCTGTCTATAGCTAGAACAACGGTGTCTATGACTGCTCCTGTCTATAGCTAGAACAACGGTGTCTATGACTGACCCTGTCTATAGCTAGAACAACGGTGTCTATGACTGACCCTGTCTATAGCTAGAACAACGTTGTCTATGACAGCTCCTGTCTATAGCTAGAACAACGGTGTCTATGACTGACCCTGTCTATAGCTAGAACAACGGTGTCTATGACTGACCCTGTCTATAGCTAGAACAACGGTGTCTATGACTGACCCTGTCTATAGCTAGAACAACGGTGTCTATGACTGCTCCTGTCTATAGCTAGAACAATGGTGTCTATGACTGACCCTGTCTATAGCTAGAACAACGGTGTCTATGACTGCTCCTGTCTATAGCTAGAACAACGGTGTCTATGACTGCTCCTGTCTATAGCTAGAACAACGGTGTCTATGACTGATCCCTGTCTATAGCTAGAACAACGGTGTCTATGACTGCTCCTGTCTATAGCCTAGAACAACGGTGTCTATGACTGCTCCTGTCTATAGCTAGAACAATGGTGTCTATGACTGACCCTGTCCTATAGCTAGAACAACGGTGTCTATGACTGCTCCTGTCTATAGCTAGAACAATGGTGTCTATGAATGACCCTGTCTATAGCTAGAACAACGGTGTCTATGACTGCTCCTGTCTATAGCTAGAACAACGGTGTCTATGACTGACCCTGTCTATAGCTAGAACAACGGTGTCTATGACTGCTCCTGTCTATAGCTAGAACAACGGTGTCTATGACTGACCCTGTCTATAGCTAGAACAACGGTGTCTATGACTGCTCCTGTCTATAGCTAGAACAACGGTGTCTATGACTGCTCCTGTCTATAGCTAGAACAACGGTGTCTATGACTGCTCCTGTCTATAGCTAGAACAACGGTGTCTATGACTGCTCCTGTCTATAGCTAGAACAACGGTGTCTATGACTGCTCCTGTCTATAGCCAGAACAACGGTGTCTATGACTGATCCTGTCTATAGCAAGAACAATGGTGTCTATGAATGACCCTGTCTATAGCTAGAACAACGGTGTCTATGACTGCTCCTGTCTATAGCTAGAACAATGGTGTCTATGAATGACCCTGTCTATAGCTAGAACAACGGTGTCTATGACTGCTCCTGTCTATAGCTAGAACAATGGTGTCTATGACTGACCCTGTCTATAGCTAGAACAATGGTGTCTATGACTGACCCTGTCTATAGCTAGAACAACGGTGTCTATGAATGACCCTGTCTATAGCTAGAACAATGGTGTCTATGAATGACCCTGTCTATAGCTAGAACAACGGTGTCTATGGCTGCTCCTATCTATAGCTAGAACAACGGTGTCTATGACTGCTCCTGTCTATAGCCAGAACAACGGTGTCTATGACTGCTCCTGTCTATAGCTAGAACAACGGTGTCTATGACTGCTCCTGTCTATAGCTAGAACAACGGTGTCTATGACTGACCCTGTCTATAGCTAGAACAACGGTGTCTATGACTGACCCTGTCTATAGCTAGAACAACGGTGTCTATGACTGCTCCTGTCTATAGCTAGAACAACGGTGTCTATGACTGACCCTGTCTATAGCTAGAACAACGGTGTCTATGACTGCTCCTGTCTATAGCCAGAACAACGGTGTCTATGACAGCTCCTGTCTATAGCTAGAACAACGGTGTCTATGACTGACCCTGTCTATAGCTAGAACAACGGTGTCTATGACTGACCCTGTCTATAGCTAGAACAACGGTGTCTATGACTGACCCTGTCTATAGCTAGAACAACGGTGTCTATGACTGCTCCTGTCTATAGCTAGAACAACGGTGTCTATGACTGCTCCTGTCTATAGCTAGAACAACGGTGTCTATGACTGACCCTGTCTATAGCTAGAACAACGGTGTCTATGACTGACCCTGTCTATAGCTAGAACAACGGTGTCTATGACTGACCCTGTCTATAGCTAGAACAACGGTGTCTATGACTGCTTCTGTCTATAGCTAGAACAACGGTGTCTATGACTGCTCCTGTCTATAGCTAGAACAATGGTGTCTATGACTGACCCTGTCTATAGCTAGAACAACGGTGTCTATGACTGACCCTGTCTATAGCTAGAACAACGGTGTCTATGACTGCTCCTGTCTATAGCTAGAACAACGGTGTCTATGACTGACCCTGTCTATAGCTAGAACAACGGTGTATATGACTGCTCCTGTCTATAGCTAGAACAATGGTGTCTATGACTGACCCTGTTTATAGCTAGAACAACGGTGTCTATGACTGACCCTGTCTATAACAAGAACAACGGTGTCTATGACTGACCCTGTCTATAGCTAGAACAACGGTGTCCATGACTGACCCTGTCTATAGCTAGAACAACGGTGTCTATGACTGCTCCTGTCTATAGCTAGAACGGTGTCTATGACTGCTCCTGTCTATAGCTAGAACAACGGTGTCTATGACTGACCCTGTCTATAGCTAGGACAACGGTGTCTATGACTGACCCTGTCTATAGCTAGATCAACGGTGTCTATGACTGCTCCTGTCTATAGCTAGAACAACGGTGTCTATGACTGACCCTGTCTATTTTGCTCTTCGAAGACTAAAACAACTGAATAAATTGTGGAGTGGAACAGATAGAAGTACACAAATTAGATTTTTAAGAGCATGCTTCTTTCCCATTGCAACATACGCCTGTGAGACCTGGACAGCAGGGGCGTCACTAGGGGGGGGGTGCGGGGGGGGGGGGGGGCGGGTGCGGGTCGCACCGGGTGACACCATCAAGGGGTGACACCAAAATAAAAATATTGCGAATTTGACAAAGCAGACATAGCTCTGTCTAGTCGGGTTTCATAACCGTTCATTGTCAAATACATGTGCAGGCACTAGGCTGGACCTTTACTAAACACGCTAAACAGCACATAAATGCCTTTGAATATAAATGTTATAGACGAGTTCTATGAATATCTTGGATATAGAAAAGAGCAAACGCGCCCATACAACAAGAGCTGAATATTGAAGTAGGCTGGCTACTTAAGGCCATAAAACAAAGAAAATTGAAATATTTTAATCACTTGAAACATGAACATTTGCAGAAAACAATAATGGAGGGGTATATGCCTGAGGCCAAAGAGAAGATGGGTGCAGGATGTGGCGGATGATCTCCAGAAGGGTGTATGGAACGTGGGACATCTTGCTTATGATCGAGAAATTTTCCGGAATGTTGTTATGGGAGCGAGGTTCTGCAAAGGACATGCTATTGAATAAATGAATGAAAGAATGTTTGTAGACATAACAACGGTGTCTATGACTGACCCTGTCTATAGCCAGCACTCTGAACCCATGCCCGTGCAGGTGGGTCGGGTGGCTGGCGTTCCAGATGTGACCTTGGTCGATCATCATCAACTCCACGACATCGCCCAGGTCGACCTTGTAGAAGTGGATGCACTCACAAAATTCAAGGCTGCAGTTTTTCTTCACCGTCTCGTCATTGCAGAACATGTCCTGGAGACAGATTGAATCAATCATCGCAATCATACACATAATAACAATAACAACAATAATAACAATAACAACAATAATAATAACAACAACAATAATAATTGGACCTGCAACATTTAGTAGATGCGGTTGTTGCAAACAGTGAACAACTAGGGTTAGAATTGAATTGTAAGAAGACGCAGATTATGGTCGTCCCTTGGAAGGAAGAAATACCACAATGTAATAAACAAGTAAATGGAAATATTCTTAAACAAGTGAGTCAGTACAGTTATCTCGGAACAGTCATAACATCTGATGGGAGATGCCTTGAAGAAATTATAACAAGAATCGCCATGGCGAAGGTAGCCTTTTGCAAGATGAAAAACATACTGACCAATAAAAAGATGTCAATCGAAACAAGAAAAAGAGTGTTGAGGTGCTACATAGAACCTGTACTTTTGTATGGATATGAAGCTTGGACAATGAGCAGACAAGCTGAAAACATTTGATGGCTGTGGAAATGTGGTTTCTGGGAAAAATGCAAAGAATACCATGGACTGATAGAAAAACCAATGAACAAGTCCTACAAGAAACAAATGAAGATCGTAAACTGATTAGAGACATTAAACGTAGATAGTCAAAATTTTTTTGGGCATGTTATGAGAAGAAATGATTTGGAGAACTTGGTGACAACTGGTAAGATCGAAGGGAACAGACCAAGGGGAAGACCTAGAAACAAGTATCTGGATGGCTTGGCCATGTGGAACGGTCGAGACAGGAACACGGAGCTGATCCACGACTCTGGTGATCGAGTGAGATGGCAAAACATAACCGCCCACGCTTACCGGCATGGCACATGATGGATGGATGGAATAACAACATAGTCAGTATGGCCGAATGGGTTAGAACTCTCGCTCTTATCCGGTGTGCTGATGCCGAGGTAGCGGGTTCAACCCCTACACCTGTTAGTTGGACTAAAATTTTGACTTCTTGTAACTGACTTGGGGGCGTAAATTACAAGTACCTCAGAAGTCGGAGTGGGTTTGCCCGATGGCGAGGGACACTGGTAATAGGGAAAACTAATCCACGCGCACACATCAGTCCAGTGCACTCCCCAGCAGTGGCGACTACTAGTAGTTGTATCTATGGACTACGTTTGAGTTCAAAGCGAGCTGACGATTAAATAAAATCTCACAAAAACAACAACAAAAATAAGCCACATATTTAAATGTTGTTGATAATGATGAAGAGGATGGCAATGATGATGTTGATGGTAATGATAATGTTGATGGTAATGATGAAGAGGATGGCAATGATGATGTTGATGGTAATGATAATGTTGATGGTAATGATGAAGAGGATGGCAATGATGATGTTGATGGTAATGATAATGTTGATGGTAATGATGAAGAGGATGGCAATGATGATGTTGATGGTAATGATAATGTTGATGGTAATGATGAAGAGGATGGCAATGATGATGTTGATGGTAATGATAATGCCATGCCATTCTCTCCAGGCCAAGATGATGTATCCGTTCTTCCACATGATAGACATGATCCACATGGTACACAATAACACGTCAAGGACATTGTAGTCACACAGAGTGCAAACAACAGGACTCTACTTGAATATCAAGACAACAGTAACAATAGTGATATCAAAGAAAATGGTGACACCAAAATGTGACATAGAAATAGAAGGGAAAATCCTTAACCAAGTTGATAATTTTAGATACCTAGGGGAATTTATAACATCAGATGGAATATATACAACAGAGATTAAGAATAGAATAGGGCAGGCGAAAGCCGCATTTCAGAAAATGAAGAGTATCTTATGCAATAAGTCACTGTCACTGAATGTAAGAAAGAGAGTGCTGAAATGCTATATAGAACCAGTTTTGCTGTATGGCAGTGAATGTTGGAGTGTAAATGAACAAATTAGGAAAAATTTAGAAGCAACGGAGATGTGGTTCCTGAGACGAATGTTGCGAATCCCTTGAACTGCCAGGGTAACTAACGACGACTGCCTGAAAGAGGCTAATGAAACTAGAACACTATATACAACAATAAGAAAGAGACAAACAGCTTTCTTTGGTCATGTGATGAGAAGAGAGACATTGGACAATATCATAACAACAGAAAAGATCGAGGAGAAGAGAGTGCTGAAATGCTATATAGAACCTGTTTTGCTGTATAGCAGTGAATGTTGGAGTGTAAATGAACAAATTATGCAGAGGCAGAGGCAGACCAAGAGAAATGAAGCTGGGTGGATTGAGACGGTGGCATTGAGGAATATCATCAGCAGAGTTGATCCACAACACAAAAGGCCGAGATCTGTGGAAAGTCATAAACGCCCACGCCAGATAGCAGGGCACTTGATGATGACACATGATACCAAATGATCCGTCTAATTTCCCGACACACCAGCATGCCTTGGGCGAAAAGAACCAACGAATGCTCCCTATCTTTGATGTTTTAATTGCATCAAGTCACTCTGCACGATGCATACCTGTCTTCACCATTCTCACCATGCTCTGTGAGTTTGTTATAATCAAGACATGTGTGCTGTTTGTCCCCAACCAGTGTAGGGCCGCAGTGACTGCCTCCACCGCCATTCTCCCGTAGCAACGCTGGGTTTGTTTCTCTAGTTTATGGAACACAAAAGAAGAAGAAGAAGAAGAAGAAGAAGAAGAAGAAGAAGAAGAAGATGATGAAGAAGAAGAAGAAGAAGAAGAAGAAGAAGAAGAATAATGTAAAAGACTCGACCACATCCCCTCCGCCAGGGAGAGCGGTCAATCCTGGAGGGACCAGGAGGAGATGCGGTGCCCGAGGCAAGAGCAGGGGAGATGAGGGAATAGTGGAAGGTTAGCCACTCCCTCATGATACACGCAGGCGGTGTGCAGAGAGTTAGCACTCTAATCACGATACCACCACACCTCATGAAGCCAGAGCACAGTTGAGTAGACACTCAACAGGCCACGTTTTGCCAGCAGCGTGCGATGTGAGGTAACACGCACGAAGGAGAAGGTCACCCCGCGTGGTGTGTAACCACGGGAGAGATGTTCGGCAGACGGGAGACTGGACTTGGGGCGTTCACGTCGTTTAGAATAGCGTTAGGAGTTTTGTGTTCACTAATAGATAGAGTTAGCATAGGGTTAGCAGTTTGTGTTAGATAATTCTGTGGCTGTATATTGTGTATTGCATTAGCGACTGTTTACCGCTTGTAAGCGAGCCAACGGCAATAAAATGGACCATGCATTTTGCCTCCCACACGACTTGCAAGTTGTCTTGTATGGGTGTGTGAGAAGTACCCGATAATGCCTGTCAGTTGAGTTGTTGACAGGCCAGGGTAATTGTGGTGTCAAGAAGTGGTGCTTGGACGAAAGAGCCAAGCTGATACCCACAGCCAAGGATAATTGTGGTTGTCAGAAGTGAAGCTTGAATGTAATATTCAAGCTACTCCACTCGTCCACGAGGCTCTAGACTAGGGTTTAATTTGTGTAGTGACGGTGATTTGTGCAGACGAGAGAAATTTTGCAAGCTAGAAATGTGCCTATCGTGACGTATTAAACTGTTTAATTGTGTTTATGAAATATTTATTTAGTCAAAGTATGTATTCATCAAAGCTGTAAGTATTAATATTCTTGTTTTCTTATATTTATTTATATATTTACCTTTTTGGTGAGAAATGAGTACCAAAAATGATTCACGCGGAGCGATACAAAGCCAGCCGACAATATCGATTTTTCATCGTGCTGTGCTGTGACGTCAGATGATTGACAAACAGTCGTCTGGGCTCATTAGCATACAGCAATCGAGTGTATAGAGAATTGCTAAACAGCTGCTCGCCTGAATCGGTACGTTATATCATTTATTAGTTATTTATTTCAACTACTAAAGGAATATATTTATTTATTTAAACATTATGATGTTATTTTTATTTCTTTAAAAGCAGATATGCATATTTTTGGTCATATTTTCTCTGTGTTTACCGTCACGATGGAACTATTTTTTGGCCAGGCAGATGATACTTGCCTGCACAACACGTACAGAAATTAAAATAGATTAGTAACGTAAGGCAATAACTGATAGAGCAAAGACAGGACATTGACATTTAATTTATTTAATACATATTCTAGTTGTTCGTGAACCTGTCTGTCATTGTCTAAGTCATTGTCCTTAGGGGTCTGGGTTAACATATCGTGTAATAGGCCTGATTACTACGGCCCTGCATATCAAAGGGCGAACTACACCTGATTACGGCCCTGTGTACCAAATATAGTTGGCTGGTAACGACCCGTGCCTCCACCCGAAAGTACCAAGGTGACCTGTGGCAACGGAGTTCCGTTCCCCGATCCTCGGGAACGTTAAAGCTGAGTACACATATATATTTTGGCATGCAATTTGATTAATAGTGCATCTCTTTTTCAGCTTGTAACGCATTGACATATTTGTATACTCTATTTTTCTGCAAGATAAATCTGGGCAGGGTATAAACAGAAAGCACAACTGATAGTGATCAGATAAGAACAACATAACATATCAAAGATAAATAATTGATTAAAGTCATCATTGCCTATCACTGTTAGCCAAGTACTAAAGTAAGATGGCAACTTTATCAGATTTCATAAAAGCAGGCAAAGAACTAGAATTAACAGGAAAAGAACTACAACAATATGCAGATCAGAAATTTAAAGAAGCAAAAGAAGAACAAATACGAAAAGAGAATGCGGAGAGGGATGAACGCGCACAAGAAAGAGAAGAAGAAAGACAACATCAAATACAATTAAAACAACAACAGTTAGAACATGATAAGGAGATTAAGCTAAAGGAATTAGATCTAAAGCAAAAGCAAATAGATCAAGAGAGAGATCTAAAACAAAAAGAGATAGATGAAATGACAAGAGTTAAAGAAAAACAAATTCAAGTAGAATCAGAGACACAATTAAAGATGAAAAGCATGGATGTAGACTCACACGCAGAAATCTCTGCCACTAAATTAAGAAGTCAACAAGAAGAAAATAAGTTCAACAAATACAAAAATATTATCAAACCATACTGTAAAGAGGATTCCATATCAGCCTGGACAGAGAATGTAGAGTATCAATTTAAATACCACCAAGTTCCATTAGAGATGTGGGCCCCAATTTATACAAAAAATCTCAGTGGTGAGCCCCTTAAAGTAATAGAAACTATACCAACAGAGCTTAGATCTAGCTATCAATACATCCATGATAGGATTATGCAGCACTTTTTACTTGATGCCCCTGGGTATCAAGTTCAGTTCTCAAATCTGAAACCTAAACCTAGTGAAACCTTTATTGATTATGTTTCAAATGTACAGAGTGTACTAAACAGGTGGCTTAAAGCAGCTAACATAGGAAAAGACTTTGATAGATTAAAAAACTTAATTACTATGGATAAGGTTATATCCACCATACCTTCTCCTTTTGCCAAATTTTTGCAGCAGTCAGACATTGAAAACATAGAGCAGTTTGAAAAGAAAGGATCAGCATATTTTTCTTCTAACAGAGATGTGTTTAAGACCTCAAATGACTCTGAAATAGTTTCCTTTGTCAAAGACCAAACTAAAAACTACCAAAGTAATAGGAAACCTTATCAGAAATACGATAAGAAAGATAGGAAAATGGAAAAATGTATCCATTGTCACCTTTTACATGACACTTATGCTATGTGTGACAAATCGCCAAATTATCCGGCGCATCTTGAAAATGTGATCAAGAAACAGCAAAGTAAAAGATCTGCATACAGGCGTGCCATCAAATGTTTTTTTTTGTTCCTGTTATGGCCATTATAGTAATAAGTGCCTTGGCCGGCAGCGTATGAAAGCCAGTAATGCCATTTTGATTGACACCTCTTCAGATGGTGGTAGTGAGAATGAATCTGAAAGTGAAAGTGACTTACCTAATAACCAAGCAGAAAATGTTTGTGGTGCATACGATATGTTAAGCTTCGACAGCTGTGAACGATGTCACCAATTCCATACAGACGGAAAACTAGAATGTGGACATACAGTACCATTCTCATCTGAGAATGTAAACGCAGCACTAGCCTCCAGAGGCAATCTTGTGTTCCACAATGCAATGGTCAATGATGTACCATGCCAGTGTTTGCTGGACAGCGGCAGCACCCTTATTGGTCTTCGGAAAGAACTGGTTAATCCGGGTGATTACACAGGTGATACTGTCAAATGCCGTACCTTTTCGGGTAACATTGAAATTTACCCTTTGGCAAAAGCCCATATTGATTCTCCTTTTCTCTCTGGTACCTTTACTTGTGCAATACTAAACAACCCTTGTACTGACTTAATTTTGGGGTGCTTACCCCAACTGAAACAATGTACTAATGAAGAAATAGTTGCATGGGAGAAATTAAATGCAGCTAATGCGACAACAAGAGCAGACAGTGTGAAACATCAAGACACACTTCAAGATGAGAGACTACTGTTGCTTTCTCCAGCTGGCACTGATGACAACAGCAGACAAGAATTTATAAAACAGCAAAAAGCTGACCCTAGTGTGTCTCCATACTTAAAATTGTTAAAAGATAAAGCCAAAGTGACCAGAAATGCATCTTGGGTTTTTAGACTTAACAATGGCATTTTAACTAGATATTATACTACTGGTAACCATGAGATTCAGCAAACGGTGTTACCTGAACAACATCGTCTAACTGTGCTAAAGATTGCACATGAGTCACCGTTTGCTGGTCATCTTGCATATGATAAGACCAGGGCCAGAATTCAGGCTCATTTCTATTGGCCAGGTTTTTGCAATGACATAAAATTATTTTGTCGTTCGTGTAATGTCTGTCAACAATTAGTACATAAGGGTAAACATCCTACAGCTGAAGTACAGCCTTCTACACTGGCTTCTAGGCCATTTGAAAGTGTGGCGGTAGATATTGTTGGACCCCTAAACCAGGTGTCCAGCAAAGGAAATCGCTTCATATTGACAATGGTCGACCTATGTACAAGGTGGGTTGAGGCAGTAGCTTTGAAATACATCACCTCCAAAGACGTTGCCAATGTATTTCTACATCTGTTCTCACGATTCGGATTCCCACGAACCATTTTATCCGATCGTGGAACTCAGTTCATATCGGCTGCAACGCAAGCCCTTACAAAAATGTTAGGTATTAAACAACATTTTACGACAGCATACCATCCAGCCAGCAACGGAATTGTAGAGAAAATTAACGGTGATCTAAAGCATATGCTGGCTAAGGTGACAGCAGAAAACCCAGCTGATTGGGATACACTGTTACCAACAGTGCTGTTCGCCTATCGGGAGATTCCCCATTCAAGCACGGGTTTCTCACCGTTTGAATTAGTTTACGGGGCTAACCCACGTGGACCCCTAACCATCTACCATCAGATATTAACTAATTCGATAGAAATTCCTACCCCAAAAACACCTTATGAAATGGTGACAGAAACACGAGACAAGATCATGAAATCGTGTGTGATAGCTAAGGCAGCTTTGGAGAGGAAGGGTCAAATCTACCGCCAATATGCCAACAAAGGTGCAAGAACAATCGAGCTTGAACCAGATCAAGACATACTCTTGCTTCTGCCAGACAAAAGAAATTTATTACTTACCTCATGGCAAGGGCCATTCAAGGTGGTACGCAAAATTTCAGATGTTGACTATGAAATATCGATAAACGGACACTTAAAGATATTCCATGTCAACATGTTGAAACCTTACTTTTCAAGACAACAGACAGAAGTAGAGACAGACGAACATATTGCAACAACACCAAGTGATCAGACGACAGACATACATAACGCAACTACACTAGGTAGCGAGACTGGCAGTTCCGACAATGGTAATACATCTAGTGAGTGCACAGAATACACACTTAGCACCACCACTGTACTGAATCAGGTAGACGACGACGGAATGGAACTACCCGTTCCCATTGTAGACAAAACGGCGACATTGGACAGTATACATATAGATCAGGGACTAACAGACATTCAACGAAGACAATTAGTTGATTTAGTAACTGACTACAAAGACCTATTCTCTGACATCCCAGGTAGAACGGACAGAATCGAACACTCCATTCTTCTTTCGGACCTCAAGCCTATTAAATGCAGGTCGTACTCTATCCCACTTAGCTATAGGGAAAATCTAAATAAGGAAATTCTTAATTTAGAGGCTAGCGGGATTATCCAAAAGTCTACATCTGAGTACTCGTTTCCAATCGTCCTAGTTAAGAAAAAGGATTCCACAATTCGACTCTGTGTTGACTATCGAAAACTTAATAACATCACTAAGATCGACGCAGAACCTATTCCTTCCTGCGAAGATCTTATCTTGGACATGTCTACTTCTAAAATCTTTTCAAAACTAGATCTTACTAAAGGATACTGGCAGGTCCCGATGCAGGCTCAATCTATGCATCTTACTGCGTTTTCAACACCTTTAGGACTATACGAGTGGCGATTTCTTCCTTTCGGACTTCGAAATGCTCCTGCCACTTTCGTGCGCTTAACTAGAGATCTGTTACATGGAGTGACGAATACTGTGACCTATATAGATGATATATGTGTCCATACTGAAGACTGGACGACACACTTACTGAAACTGAGACATGTCTTTGATAGGTTGCGACTCTTCGGTCTCACTATCAAACCGAGCAAAGTTGAATTAGGCCTAAAAGAAATTGAATTTTTGGGTCATGTCATCTCTCAAGGTCAACTGAAGACTGACAATAGGATTATTACAAAAATTATGAATCTAACCATGCCTACTACGAAGAAACAGGTCAGAAACCTTTTGGGATTAGTAAATTACTCAGAAATTACAATTATATTTTCCAATGTCTTAAAATCTTCTGGAAATGAAATGTGAAAGATGCATTATTAATTTCTGCATTGTCAAAATTGAAAATTCTTTTTAGTAATGTTCCCATCCTCCGCTTGCCTAATCCTGGGCTCGTTTATTATCTTAGGACAGATGCCAGCAGGATCTCCATCGCTGCAGTCCTAGGCCAATTTTATGAGGGCATCTTCCATCCGATTTGTTACGTGAGCCGTAAGATCACACCTGCCGAGTCCAGATATTCGATAGCAGAACTGGAAGCCCTCAGCGTCATCTATTCAGTGAGGAAGCTTCATCGATTTCTGGCGGGTGTACACTTCATTGTCCAGACAGATAATTCTCCCATTACGGTCATCCAAACTGGGGTGCATAGAAACGACCGGATATACAGGTGGTCTCTGATACTTCAGAACTATACGTTTAGTATAGAACATATCAAGGGTAAGGACAACATTCTGGCTGATACCCTCAGTAGACCATCTGAGGTAATAATACCTGAAATCCCACATAATAATGTAGAGTGATAGTTAGTACATGAATACAGTACAATATGCTATGTAAAATAGGGTACATATACACCCATTGTATGCTTAAGAATGAACTATCATGTGTCCGTAGACATTAACTTAAGAACTGTGCTACAGAACTTAGATACTACCGTGTGAATCAGGACAGCTCATTTCCAACTAAGCTCCAGTCCGGTGTATCATTTGTGTGAAATGTAGAAAACAGTGTCAGAACAGTGCTTAATTTCAGACACATAAAGACTAAGCTACGACACCAGCGAATCTGTACACGTGCACTACCGATGAACATTATTATGACCGTAAAATGTATTTCAGATACCCAGGCAAATTATGTAGTTATATTGTGCCTATACCAATATACAAACATGAAGGCAACTACTAACCTGAGAGAACTGAATACCATGTATATAAACTTAATGTGATATGTAAGATAATATTTTAACATAGTGATAGATGAGAGATAGAATTAGGTAATATAATAATTCTCATTTATTTAAATAGTATAGTTAGTACAGTAATCAACCCAGCTATTTAGCTTAAAATATTAGGTTAGACGTAAAAAAATAGGTAATTACAAGCTAAAGTAAAATTGTAATAGAAATAGTACCATTTAGAGTGTTACATTTCATTTAGCTTTAGTTTAGGTTAGTTTATTCCATATTAAGGAAAACCATACCATCGATCAAACATTACCAGTAATTAGTAATATCATTTTACATACATCATTTACATAATTTAGATTAAGAACATTAATCATATGATTCACTTTCAATCTAACAACATTAGATAGTATAGGATTAGAAAAGTACATAATTTATGTTCACATCATCCAGGTAATTAAGGTACATAACTAATATCACACTAATTACATTTAAATAGTTACATTACATCCCTTAGATTAGATAAACATAACGAGTAGGATAAACAGATAATATAATTAACATAATAGAACTTAGGTAACACATTAAATACTTAGTTATAAAAGGAGAATAGTTTATTATAATATAAAATATGATACTTTAGGTTAGTGTAACATACTAGATGATGAGATCAAAGGGACAAGCCATCAACCCTGTCTCACCCATGTAAATATAATGTACATATATGACTCGTGCAATGACTAGCGCACAGTCATGAGGCTCAATCATCTCAAACTGAGCCAAACGTGTACAGTCTCACTCCAAGGTTTTTAAATAAGCAGAAGAATAAGTATGGAGGGATGAGTGATGTGTGATAGAAGTAAGGGTGAAAGGAGTATGACAGAAGTGTGAAAGTGAGAATGAATGAAAGATAGACGGGAGAGAATGCAAGCAGTCAGCAAATTCTTCTGCTGCCTGCCACGACTTTTAATATTTGTTTGCGTTAATGTTGGTTTTCGCTAGGGAAATTGTGTTGGTGTGAATGTGTTGTCTGTCATATAGTTTAGAACTTAGATTACAGTATTTTGGGTTTCATAACAATGGAATGTAGTCACGAATCAGTGTTATACACCTGCTTGTGGCCACATTGAACAAATTTATGACACTCAAAAAACTAACATACATACACAGATAAAGTAGAAATATAGGGTAGAAGTTAGATTAGTAGAGTTATTCCATCCAAACACGCAAACAACCAGAAAAACAAACATATAAATTGCATACACTATTTGTAGATCAAAGGCAGATAACTTTGGTGCCAGGGGACATAATAGACAACGAAGAACTAAATTAACAGTGAAATAAAGTCTTACGCGTGGAAGCGAAGGAGGTAAAGCCTGTCGCACACACTCTTGTAGAATGGTTGTTAAATATTATATGGGGGACATGAAGCAATTCATGTGTTGACCCTAAGAAAGTCAACTTTGTATGGGTAGTAAGTTAATTTACTATGTGAGGGCAGGTCTTATAAGACAACGGTCCGGTTCAGACATACCTCTGATAAATATAATATAGCATGTGAGAAGGGGCTCACGCCAACCAGGCAAGTTTGTGGCGATTGCCAGTAGCCAAGTGAGGCTTTATTACATTGTGACAATAGTTGTTAATGGTCTATTGGAAAGCCCAGAGCCAGGTTATCTAGAGTCTTTGACAAAAATTAGAGACACTAATTTTTTGTGTAGAAACCTCCTTGCGTCACAACCAATAAGTGAAAGTTGATGACGCAACACAAGAGGGGCGGGTGTGTGTCAAAGACTCGACCACATCCCCTCCGCCAGGGAGAGCGGTCAATCCTGGAGGGACCAGGAGGAGATGCGGTGCCCGAGGCAAGAGCAGGGGAGATGAGGGAATAGTGGAAGGTTAGCCACTCCCTCATGATACACGCAGGCGGTGTGCAGAGAGTTAGCACTCTAATCACGATACCACCACACCTCATGAAGCCAGAGCACAGTTGAGTAGACACTCAACAGGCCACGTTTTGCCAGCAGCGTGCGATGTGAGGTAACACGCACGAAGGAGAAGGTCACCCCGCGTGGTGTGTAACCACGGGAGAGATGTTCGGCAGACGGGAGACTGGACTTGGGGCGTTCACGTCGTTTAGAATAGCGTTAGGAGTTTTGTGTTCACTAATAGATAGAGTTAGCATAGGGTTAGCAGTTTGTGTTAGATAATTCTGTGGCTGTATATTGTGTATTGCATTAGCGACTGTTTACCGCTTGTAAGCGAGCCAACGGCAATAAAATGGACCATGCATTTTGCCTCCCACACGACTTGCAAGTTGTCTTGTATGGGTGTGTGAGAAGTACCCGATAATGCCTGTCAGTTGAGTTGTTGACAAAGAAGAAGAAGAAGAAGAAGAAGAAGAAGAAGAAGAAGAAGAAGAAGAAGAAGAAGAAGAAGAAGAAGAAGAAGAAGAAGAAGAAGAAGAAGAAGAAGAAGAAGAAGAAGAAGAAGAAGAAGATGATGAAGAAGAAGAAGAAGAAGAAGAAGAAGAAGAAGAAGAAGAAGAAGAAGAAGAAGAAGAAGAAGAAGAAGAAGAAGAAGAAGAAGAAGAAGAAGAAGAAGAAGAAGAAGAAGATGAAGAAGAAGAAGAAGAAGAAGAAGAAGAAGAAGAAAGAAGAAGAAGAAGAAGAAGAAGAAGAAGAAGAAGAAGAAGAAGAAGAAGAAGTAGAAGCATTACCTCTGGTATATCTTGCAGTTGTGACAGTGGTGGTGCTGGAGGAAATAGGTTGGTGATGCCATTCATCTGTGTCGTCTGCACCTGTTTGTTGCCCAGGAGAAACTGAAAGAATCGGGCAGTTTGTGAATGAAAAAAAAAACACGCAATGAACAAAGACAATACAAGATGAAGACAATCTACATTGGAACCTTTCAATGGCTTTTGTTAAGTGATGTCAGTTCTTAGCTCAACTCAGCTCAACTCAAATCAATAGGGGGAACGATTAGTAGTGTGACTCTTTGCTGGCTGTTGAACAAGGAGACGGGATGCGTATGGGAATGTTGTGAGTGCGGTGATGTCAGTTCTTAGCTCAACTCAACTCAACTCAACTCAGCTCAGCTCAACTCAACGCAACTCAACTCACCTCAACTCATCTCATCTCAACTCAACTCAACTCAACTCAACGCAACGCAGCTCAACTCAACTCAGCTCAACTCAATGGTTTTTGAAGAACGGGAGCAAAGCAGCATTGCAGATACAGACAATAGTTTTCATGGGAACGAAGCAACATTGCAAATACAGACAATAGTTTTCATGGGAACGAAGCAACATTGCAAATACAGACAATAGTTTTCATGGGAATTTGCAACATTGCAAATACAGACAATAGGTTTCATGGGAACGAAGCAACATTGCAAATACAGACAATAGTTTTCATGGGAACGAAGCAACATTGCAAATACAGACAATAGTTTTCTTGGGAACGAAGCAACATTGCAAATAAAGACAATAGTTTCCAAAGGAGTGAAGCAGCATTGCAAATACATACAATAGTTTTCAAGGGAACGAAGCAGCATTGCAAATACAGATAATAGTTTTTGAAGGGAGAGAAGCAGCATTGCAGATACATACATTAGTTTTCAAGAGAACGAAAGATGAAGGAGAAGGAATCACGACCTGATTCTTAATCCTTTGCCACTTCCACGGTCACAGGTATATTTATGCGGAATGTGTCTTCAATGTCCTGCGCTCATCGTCGTGCTGCTTGACCACTGGCCCTTCTCCCAGCAACTACGCCTTGCATCTCTGTTCTCTCCAAGCCTCTGTGACTGTTAGTGTGACCAAATGTCACTCTTTGTGACTGTTAGTGTGACCAAATGTCACTCTCCGTCACATTATGCAGTTTATGAGCCAATGTTCTTTGACATTCAGATCTTCTAATTGTGAAAATGTTGCTTCTAAGTGAAATCTCTCTCTCTCTCTCTCTCTCTCTCTCTCTCTCTCTCTCTCTCTCTCTCTCTCTCTCTCTCTCTCACACACACACACACACGCACACACGCACGCACGCACGCACACACCCACCCACAGACGAGAGAGAGAGAGAGAGGGGGGGGGGGGGAACACGGTGATAGCGAGTGAGACAGATAAATGGAGACAGAGAGTGGGAGGTAGAGAGAGGGGAACAAAGAGAGGGAATGAAACATTGAAGAAGAATTCAGAGAGAGGGAGAAAAAAAGTGTGATGGAGACAGAGAGAGGGAGAAAAAGAGTGTGGTGGAGACAGAGAGAGGGAGAAAAAGAGTGTGGTGGAGACAGAGAGAGGCAGAGGAAGAAAGGGAAAGGGAGAGAGACAGAGAGAGAGAGAGAACATGAAGGAGACAAGAGAAGGATGGCGACAAGGAAAGCAGGGAGATAGTGAGATGCATGGGGACAGAGATATGGAAGAAGACAGAGAGATGCAGAGAGAAAGGGATGGAGGCAGAGATGCCAGGGAAACAGAGGTGAGACTGAATGAGAGACACAGAGAAACACTGATAGACAAGAACAGGGAGATTCAAACATGGGCGGAAAAACAGAGAAAGACAAGGAAATGAAGAGGTATGAAAATACATAGAGACAAGCGAGGGACAGATTAAGACAGAAAAAATCAGAGAGAATGAAGGTAGGAGATATCGACACATAGAAAATAGAGGAGACAGTAATAGATAATGGAGAGAGAGAGAGAGAGAGAGAGAGAGAGAGAGAGAGAGAGAGAGAGAGAGAGAGAGAGAGAGAGAGAGAGAGAGAGAGAGAGAGAGAGGGCGGTGAGACACAAATGTAGACAAACAAGTAGAGGACAGAGAAGCACACAGAGACAGCATTAAATACACTGAGCCAGACAATGGAAGAAACAGGAGATGAGATAAAGGAAGAGAGGCAGAGCAGAACGGGGACAGACAGGAGGAGAGATAGGTAAGAAAGAAATGGGTAATAAAATCAAACACACACAAAAATCACAAAGTAAAGTTATGAGTGATAAAACTACATCAGTAGTTTCATACATCCCGAGTTGAATAGTACAACTTGTTGTGAAATCTCGGGTTGTCGATGACCACAAAGTCCATGGCAACCACAATCTTGCGGTCAGGCTTTCTGGTCACCGGCCTCGTCGTCTGGCAGGAGTGACCTCAGATTGGCCACAGACTTGAGTGTTTCTGTTTCCACTGAGTTGATTGGGTTCAAAACCTGGGAAGAAACATTCTCGACAGTTTAAAAAACAAAGGTTAAAGGGTTAAAAGGCAAGAAGGTCAACTTCATGTATCAGAGTTTTTGTTTTTATGCCTTCACTCACTTTGAACTGAAGCGTAGTCTTTACCAATGATACAACATCTAATGCACTGGGCTGATTTTTGCACGGGGATTAGCTTTCCCTATTACCAGCGTCCCTCGAAATCAGGCGATCCCACTTCAGGACGAGAAGTCAAAATTGTAATCAAACTGATCGATATAGGGGTTGAACTTGCTACCTTGGCATCAACACACCGGAAGTTTAAGAACGAGCTCTCTTACCCACTCGTCCACGCTGACAGCACTGGATGCTATCCCAGATATCCCGGTCTGACTCCACGGAGCAGCTAACCACCAGTCGGAAGCATCTAACAGAGCATCAGATTTGCAGCTCCAGCGACGACCCTCAGGAACCACTAGTCGGAAGCATCTCACAGAGAATCAACACTGTAGCTCCAGCGACGACCCCCAGGAACCAGCAGCCAGATAATCTCACAGAGCATCGACTTTGTATCACCAGCAACGACACCCAGGAACAACCAGCGAGATGATCTCACAGAGTATCGACTCTGCAGCTCCAACGACGACCACCAAGAACCACCAGCCGGAAGCATCTCATAGAGTATCAACTCTATAACTCCAGCAACGACCCCCTCCCTCACCCCACAGGAACAACTATGTCCAAAGACTTGAACTAGAATAGGCAACATCATTAATTTTCGGGCTAGTCCACACACAGAGTAGAGATATAGAGACACATGGGTAAAAATGGGAGGACATGGGATAGATAAGGTGAGAACGGCTCGAAGTGAGTTGTGAGTGTCGGTGCCTGATTGAGGGATAGATAAAGGATGAAATTAAGACAAGGATCCACTGACAGGAAAGTAGGGTGTAGCTTGTCCATCTGAGACGATGACAATGCTGAGCAATGATTAATAAAACTGGGAATGCTGGGAAAGGTAGTTGTGGTCAGGTAGTTTTGGGAAACTGCTAATAAATTCGTAGAAAAGGAGAGCTTGGTGTATGATATCATAGCATTTAGTCTAGAAAATCATAGAAAAGGAAAGTCTGACATATGACACCACAGCATCTAGTCTAGAATATCGTGGAAACGGAAGAAAACAGACGCTGTATTGTTAACATCTACAAAAGCCACACAATGGCTCATCAAAAACAAGTGACTCGACGTTCGCTATAGGAGGGAAAGACTGACCACCTAGCCTTGCGTGCACTCAGGCGTACAACATGTGACGGTCCTAGCACGTCACATAGCCACGGCAGGATCCTGACAAGGAAATTTAAAAGAAATGATTGGTGTCCATAGAAGAGGTGGAATAGAGCAATTAGCACTTTGTGGGGAAACATACTGGGCAAACAGACATAAAAAGATGTATGTGGATAGATGAAGCATAAAGATGTGTGTATATAGATGAAACATAAAGATGTGTGTGGATTGGATGAAACAGCGGGCAATGAAATGAATATGTAAGCAACACAAGCTAAATTACAATATTACGATTGACAATGTATGCTCTAGACCAGTGGTTCTCTTTTTGGCCCATGTCCTCTTCACCATATTTTCAGAACGTCATCCCCCTTTCCGTATTTCCTACCTAAAAATTTGGCCCGTGCCCCCCTTCACAATATATTCGGAACTTCATTGCCCCCACCCCCTTTTCGTATTTCCTTCCTATCCCCCTTCCCCCGCCACCGCCCAACACAGTATACGTAATAATGGAAGCTAAATTTAATAGTACATACTGAAACAAGTCTAGACTTCCACATAAAACGTGATTTGCGGGTCGACTTACTTTATAAAATGAATTTTAGAAGGGTGAGGCGTACAGAACCGTACAGTATGAAGGGAAAAACAATATCAAGTAATTGGTTCGTGTATTAACGCGATCTTGAAATAATCTTAATTACCCCCCCCCCCCCCCCCCCATGGAAACCCTAAAATTCCCCCCGCCCCCTGAGAGATGGGGGGGGGGGGCGGGGAATTCCCCCCTGTTGTGAACCACTGCTCTAGATCAAACATCTGAAGAAGAAGAAGAAGAAGAAAAAGAAGAAGAAGAAGAAGAAGAAGAAGAAGAAGAAGAAGAAGAAGAAGAAGAAGAAGAAGAAGAAGAAGAAGAAGAAGAAGAAGAAGAAGAAGAAGAAGAAGAATAAGAAGAAGAAGAAGAAGAAGAAGAAGAAAATGAAAAAGAAGAAGAAGAAGAAGAAGAAGAAGAAGAAGAAGAAGAAGAAGAAGAAGAAGAAGAAGAAGAAGAAAGAAGAAGAGAGGAAGAAGAGAAGAAGAAGAAGAAGAAAGAAGAAGAAGAAGAAGAAGAAAAGAATAGAAGCAGAAGAAGAAAAGAAGAAGAAGAAGAAAATAAGAAGAAAAGAAAGAAGAAGAAGAAGAAAATGAAAAAGAGAGAAGAAGAAGAAGAAGAAGAAGAAGAAGAAGAAGAAGAAGAAGAAGAAGAAAAGAAGAAGAGAAGAAGAAGAAGAAGAGGAAGAAGAAGAAGAAGAAGAAGAAGAAGAAGAAGAAGAAGAAGAAGAAGAAGAAGAAGAAGAAGAAGAAGAAGAAATCGACGATGCATAATAATAATAATAATAATATAATAATAATAATAATAATAATAATAAGACAAAGAAGACCAATTGTCCACTCACTAATCCAGTTAGCGACGGAGGAGGTGAAATGAAAGTGTGGTTGTTCTCTTGACCCTCCTGTGCTCCCTCATAATGTAATATTGCTGTCTGGTGAGCATTCTTGAACTGTGTCCCACAATCCAATTCTCCCTGAACTCTGATCAAATAGTTGTCAACGCTTTGATTGGCTGTCAGAACAAAGTCATACCTGGGGGAGATATCAAAGAGGACTTCTTGAAATGAGGGACAGGTACATATTACATTGCTCCTCTGGGAATTTGGCTGGAGTGTGTTGGCAACGAAACATCTAAAACATGTAGTGGGAAGGTTATCACGCTTGGTCTTATACCAGCTTCTTAATTCTTAGTTTGTATTCAATTTCCTATTCCTGTGTTATAAATGTGATATGCCAGTATATTAGATGTGACTGAGCTACTGTATGACAGTAGTCGGTATTATCTGCTTTCTGTTTGCTGTTTGCTCCGAATGTTGGGCAGTGCTGACCAAACCTGACACCCCACATTGTGCCAACTACTTCGGGAGGAGTTGCGCGAGGAAAGGCAACCTAAAGATTACATGTCATGGCAGGGCAGACGAAACCCCGAAACTTGGCTGAAACTGGTTCAGAATTGAAGATCCGACAGGCGGACAGTTAGAGCATTGCTTTCCTGATGCAACAGCTTCCGCGGCTTGCCTTGTTCCAAATGTAGTGCTGTTACCTTTCCTCTGGAGTGAACTAGGCAGGCCGAGAGAGGGATCATGCTGCATGGGCAATACATGATCTCTACAATTCAGCCCAGGCTGTGTACTATGGTGAGACACAAAGATGTGTGTAAGCGGGATATGATGATACAGGCATTGATATTGCATATTGGGAGAAAATCACCCCTGATCGTTTTGCATGGAGGGCAAAGACCAGACATGGCATAAAGACAAAGGAGAAAATGATTGCATATAAGTCACACATCGAGCGTGCGAGACATAAGATGGTGCATGATGGTGGAAATGACCACGTTTTCACATGCATCCACTGTAGACGAACATTTAGATCGCGAATTGGCCTTATCAGCCACATTCGCCACCGCCATGGGTTGTAGTTATTATGGATTTGTGAAGCACAATGTAACAAACTATCGTCTGTCAAGACGGCAAGGTGCCAGTGAGTGAGTGAGTGATTGAGTGAGTGAGTGAGTGAGTGAATGAGTGTGTGTGTGAGTGAGTGAGTGAGTAATGTATAATGGAGTTATAATCTATCATATAGTTGTTAATGCTGATACTGTATGTCATAGTTTACATATCCAAATATACCCATGTCCGCAAAACGACAGATAATAAACAGCATATCCACACCAACTCTAACTACCAATCTCAAACTTGGAGTGTATCTAAATCACACTTTCGCAAAATCAACACCTTGTGAGATAAGATGCTTGGGGAAAGCTGCCAACTTAACAATCTGAGACAGAGTATGAAACGATGTTATCAGATAGACAGTGGGATCAATACCTTGTGCCGCGTGTACTAAGAGACAGAAGATCAAGTGGTTTGGCCATGTTAGAATACAACACCATCGACTATTATCACTGGCCTGACATCAAAGATCATCTACGACAAGACCAAGAGGACGTCCAAGGAGAAAATGGATTGAGGACATCAAAGACATTGTACAACCACACGGAATGACACTATCCAGTGTCGCCCACCTGGCGCTAGAGCGCCACTTATTCCGCTCCACGACACTTGACGGCAAAAGTGGAAGATGGATGATGATGATGATGATGATGATGATGATGATGATGATGATGATGATGATGATGACATATAGTTAAGCATTCGTTGTATATAATTGGCCGCAAGACATCACGTACCAATGTTTAACTATACGTATAGTAAGTTCATGGCGGACCCTCTCAGACGCCTCTAGTTCATTGGGACGTACGGTGCTAGATACATATTTGTATAGACCAATCGGCTCTTGTGGGGGATGTAATCAGTATCAGTCCCTTTACTTTTGAAAACATTTCATGCTACCAATTTTAGGACAAGATAGTCTAAGAGGCTCAAGACAATTACAAAAATAATCAAATCTACCCCAATAGGGATCGATCCAGTGGCGACTGGGACGCTAGTGTTCGACTATGTTTGTTTGTCCATCAAGAATGATGATGACCATTCATTCATCCAGTGAGGTTAAAAGTATGGAGCCGTGAGTTGTAGGATGGCTGATAAGGCCTATTTTGGCTCCAAATGTTCTTTGACAATGTGGACAAAGAATGCTTGACGTTCCAGGAGGGGGATCTCCTGCAGTGGTTTTTTCTGTCCAACCTTTTCTTCATAGCTCTTGCAGTCCTGGTTGCTTCACAAGTGACTGCACCCCTCTGTAATGATGTACACCACGAAATTTGGTCTGTGACAGCAGTCTCCCAGGTGTCATGATGAATTCCAAAAGTAATCATTGAGATTTTCAGTGTCTTTAAAGCGTTTCCTCTGGCTGCCTTGGGAGCGTTTACCACAACGCAGTTCGCTGTAAAAAAGTCGTTTAGGGAGCCTGTGATCTGGCATGCGAGTCAAGTGACCAGCCCAGCGAATCTGATTCTTCATTAGTAGAGTGTGGATACTAGGCATGTAAGCTCTTTCTAGGACTCCAGTGTCTGAGATCTTGTCTTGCCATTTAATCTTCAATAGCTTCCTTAGGCAGACTGTGTGGAAGTGGTTTAATTTCCTAGCGTGTCGCTGATAAACAGTCCAGGTTTCACAAGCATATAGCAGTGTGGATAATACAACTGCTTTGTAGACTTTCAGCTTTGTTTGCAAGCTTATTCCATTTCTGTCGCACACATTCTTGTACAGTCTGCCATAGGTTGGACTATAATGCACGCATAGTCACCGCGAGTCCGTGTGTGCTGTGCCAAATTATGACCTGATTGTATGTTCACATGCTGCGGTGCAGATGCAATGTCCCATTACCAGTCTCGCACACCACAGTAGCTCTAGTGTTGAGTGGGATAGGAGAGCACTGCAACCAAAGTCCCCAAGGAGGCGGTACTACAGTGTGGCCTCGGGAAGACAGTTGTACACAACCTCACACAGAGAAGTTGACTGCCTAACACATTTACTCATACACATTTATGGCTGGACTCACCTGGAAACCCAGGCTACTTACAAGCAAATCTGCTCTGATGGCGGATTGGAAGACATGACAAACTCGCCAGGAAGCAAGCATTCTAGCTATAGGAAATAAAACCAGGGTGTGTAACTCCTGCCAACAATGTGAGATAAAGTAAACACAGACACGGAGTACTTACCTTACAACGAGCTCCACAATCATCATCATCATCATCATGTGCCAATCTGATACACTCTTTTTTCTCGTTTGCAATTGACATCGTTTTATTGGTCAATATGTTTTCCATCTTGCTAAAGGCTACCTTCTAAAAGGTAATTGTTGTTCTAGTCTTTTCAAGGCATCTCCCATCAGATGTTATGAATGATCAGAGATAATTGTGCCGATGCACATTCTTTGAGAATATTCCCATTCACTTGTATATCACATTGTGGTATTTCCTTCTTCCTTGTGACGACCATAGTATGTGACTTCTTACAATGTAATTCTAAACCTAGCTTTTCACTGTATGCAACAACCGGATCTTCTAAATGTTGCAGATCCTGCTCATTGTCTGCAGTCAATACTGTATCATCCGCAGATCTAATGTTATTGATGTCTCATCCTCCAATGATGATTCATTTTATACCTTCTGCCTTTCTGAACATATTTTCACTGTACAGGGAAGAAATATCTGGAGACATTACACATCCGTGTCGCACACTTCTCTTAATCGGCTGATATTGTCCCACTTCATTATCAATCCTTATAGCAGCTTGTTGTTTGCAATATATGTTTATTTTTACAAGTCTGAAGCCTTTCACATCAGTTTGTAGACCTGCAAGCAACTTTATCTACACAATGGTGAAAAACCCACCACCACCACCACCACCACCACAAAAAAATAAGTATACTACGATACAACTAACGACGTTACGATTATAATAATCTTCATCAGGAGCGGAACAACACACACAGATTTAAAGAAAACCATGAAATAAGAACATTGCATATTAAAACACAAATACTTCGTTCGTACAAGCCACAGCCCTACACATGGTCATGTAAAACTCCCTGCTACACGTTACGTTTCCGCAGAGGAAGGACACCCGTGGATGCAAAATATATTCACCTTTCACCGGCAAACATGTTGAAGGACTCCACCTCCATGGGGGACACCGGTGCCCCATCAGATGCGATGATCTCCAGGGAGTGCTCGTCCACAGAGATCCTGAATGGGCAGTTGAGGATCCCGTTACTGATTACCCGGAAGCGGTAGCGGAAGCCTTTCTTCACTGTGAACAGCTCTCTGGGGGTACAGTTGCACTGTTTAGTTTCATTGTTGCATACAACAGTATCCATGCCTTTACCTGAATAGAAATATGGCAACTTATAAAGACTGGCATTTAACTGAACTTTAAATATAAACGATATATAAATATAGCCGCGCCTAGTGGACACAGATGGGTATAAACGCTATAAATGAGTCCACTAGTTGGCACTGTTAGTATCATCCTCATAATGTGCCATGCTGGTCAGTGTGGGCGGTCATGATTCACCATTTTACACGATCACCAAAGTCGTGGATCAGCTCTGTGTTCTTGTCTCGGCCATGTCATGTGGCCAAGTAATCCAGATATTTATGTCTTAACCTTCAAATTGTTCTTTTCCCCCTCAATCTTGCCAGGTGTCATCAAGTTCTCCAATTTATTTCTTCTGATAATGTATCCAAAAATTGTGACTGTCTACTTCAAATTTCTCTATTCAGTTTACGGCTTTCATTTGTTTCTTGTAGTACATGCTCATTGGATTTTCTGTCTGTCCGTGGTATTCTTTGCATTTCCCTCAGAAAAAGAAAAAAAAAAATTTCCACTGCCATTAGATGTTTTTGAGCTTGTCTGCTCATCGTCCATGTTTCACATCCATACAAAAGTACAGGTTCTATGTAGCACTTCAAAACTCTTTCCCCCGTTGCAATTGGCATCTTTTCATTACTGTCAGTATATGCTAATAATAGAATAGAAAGGGTTACAAATGCTGAACTGCAAGTGAGATCATGCTTGGTAGATCATTGAGATAGGAAGTTCCCATCCTGAGAGTGGAAGGCTAGGATGTATGCCTGCTGAAGGGGCCACTGAAGGAGTGAAGATAATTCTCATCCATGGTTGTGAATGGTGAATACGAGCTCCAATGTTTAGTGCGAAAACACCTACATTGTTGAATGGTAACTTGTTCTACAAGATTCTCAGTAGTGGCTGAAAACTGCCATATCAAATATCTCTTGGGTTTCTATTGGGGTATTAAGCGCATGATTAGAGGACCTTCCTTCTTAAGTTAGTTATTAAATGGATAGATTTTCTTAATAGCTAAGAGGTAAGATTTTAGAATAGACGCCTTCTAATAGGTTAGGAATCATGTTAAATGTTTGTAGTTGAATGTATTATCTGCTTGGTACTGCCAATGGATCTAAACCCACAAATCCAGATGTAGGATTGTTTTTGTGGGTAATTTATCCAGTTATTGTTTACAGACTTGGCCTAGACAAAGTGTAAATATCTGTTTACTTGATAGAGACTGCATCATCTTTAGTGTGTGGGTTAATTACTGATTTATAAATAAACATACATGTATTGCTTGGCGCTTATACAAGTGAGAAGAAGGAAGTAGAGACTAGAGGACGCACTAGACAACATACAATTTGAAATCTATAGTTACAGATAAATAGCACAACTCTGAAACAAGTTAAAGAATTCAAATATCTTGGAAGTATGATCACAGAAGATGGCAGATTAGACAGAGAAATTGAAATCAGATGTCAAAAAGCTAGTGCACTTACATATCAACTGTCACCCTTACTGAAACATCCAAACATACCCATGTCCGCAAAACGACAGATAATAAACAGCATATTCACATCTACCAATCTCAGACCTGGACTTTATCCAAATCACACTTTCGCAAAATCAAAACCTGTGAAATGAGATGCCTGAGGAGAGCTGCCAACCTAACAATACGAGACCGAGTTAGAAATGCTGTTATCAGACAGACAGTGAGATCAACACCTTGTGCCACATTTATTGAAAGACAGAAGATCAAGTGGTTTGGCCATGTCGTTAGAATGCAACACCATCAACTACCATCACTGGCCTTACATCAAAGATCATCTGTGACGAGACCACGAGGACGTCCAAGAAGAAAATGGATTGACGACATCAAAGACATTGTACAACCACACGGAATGACACTATTCAGTGCCGCCCACCGGGCGCTGGAGCGCAAATTATTCCTCCCCACGTCGCTTGATGGCAGAAGTGGCAGATGATGATGATGATGATGATGATGATGATGATGATAGTTACCGACATGGATTCAAACCTGTCACCTCCAAATGATGACAGCGCCTCACTGCGGGAACAATTGTACTTCGACGCATGACAACTAGACACCCCTAAAAAAGTGTCTGCATTTTACAGGCATATCATACCCACAATTATACCCACAATTATACCCACAATCATACCCACAATCATACCCACAATCATACCCACAATTATACCCACAATTATACCCACAATTATACCCACAATTATACCCACAATTATACCCACAATTATACCCACAATTATACCCACAATTATACCCACAATCATACCCACAATCATACCCACAATCATACCCACAATCATACCCACAATCATACCCACAATTATACCCACAATTATACCCACAATTATACCCACAATTATACCCACAATTATACCCACAATTATACCCACAATCATACCCACAATTATACCCACAATCATACCCACAATTATACCCACAATTATACCCACAATTATACCCACAATTATACCCACAATTATACATACAATTATACCCACAATTATACCCACAATTATACCCACAATCATACCCACAATTATACCCACAATTATACCCACAATTATACCCACAATTATACCCACAATTATACCCACAATTATACCCACAATTATACCCACAATTATACCCACAATTATACCCACAATTATACCCACAATTATACCCACAATTATACCCACAATTATACCCACAATTATACCCACAATTATACCCACAATCATACCACAATTATACCCAAAATTATACCCACAATTATACCCACAATTATACCCACAATTATACCCACAATTATACCCACAATCATACCCACAATTATACCCACAATTATACCCACAATCATACCCACAATCATACCCACAATTATACCCACAATTATACCCACAATTATACCCACAATCATACCCACAATTATACCCACAATTATACCCACAATTATACCCACAATTATACCCACAATTATACCCACAATTATACCCACAATCATACCCACAATTATACCCACAATCATACCCACAATCATACCCACAATTATATCCACAGTCATACCCACAATTATACCCACAATTATACCCACAATTATACCCACAATTATACCCACAATTATACCCAAAATTATACCCACAATTATACCCACAATTATACCCACAATCATACCCACAATTATACCCACAATCATACCCACAATTATACCCACAATTATACCCACAATTATACCCACAATTATACCCACAATCATACCCACAATTATACCCACAATTATACCCACAATTATACCCACAATTATACCCACAATTATGGTATACGGACAGAATTCGTATCAACCAACTGAAAGAGGCGCCGTCGTCATTTAGAGGTGACAGGCTCGAATCCAGGTCCCTAACTACAGCTTTCAAATTTTTATGGTGTCTTGTGCGTCCTCTAATCTCTACTTTATTCTTCTCCTTCTATGATTGCCAAACAATACTATGTGTGTTTATTTATAAACTGTCTTAGAGGCCTCAAGGGGTTCCCCTCATGACATTTCTGTGTAATTCTGAAGTAAACATGTGATGTTGTGGTTTCATGTGTTGTAAGGACATTGAGTCGCCCCGAAACTGTAGTCTTGTGGAGAATAATAAATAAATAATAAATATTCCAGCATTTGTGTTTTTCTTGGTTTGTTAGCCCAGATTATGAAAGCTTAGTTTGTAAACTCATTGTTATCATCTGGGGGGGGGGGGGGGGGGGGGGCTGACAGGTCTCGAGGTATGGTGTCCGCCTCGAGTGCTGGAGGTC
Source organism: Cepaea nemoralis (assembly GCA_014155875.1). Lineage (NCBI taxonomy): Eukaryota > Metazoa > Mollusca > Gastropoda > Stylommatophora > Helicidae > Cepaea > Cepaea nemoralis. The sequence goes on from JACEFZ010020215.1 coordinate 174,809, forward strand.
CCGGGTTCTTCTTCTTCTTCTTCTTCGTTCATCCGGAGTTTTTTTTCCGGATGTGATTGCGTTGTGCCTGTTTACAGCAGAGCTGCGTTCTTGCGCCGTTAGGCCGACACATCCGACTTCTGCGGGCATTTGTTGACCGGGTTAACCTTCCCGGGGGTTTCTTAGGACGTTTGACTCTCACTGTTGTGGTGTTATCCCCCATCCTAGCTGGCCCATATAGAACAGCCAGAGATCCTGGTCAGCCCTCAAAGGAAGGCAGGGGCAGACCATGGGCATTCCCCGCCATCCAAGGAGGCTTCCATACTTGCAGAGCCGATATATAGCGCTCTGATACTGGGCTCACCCAAGGAATCGTCACGTCCCGCACATGGCTGCTTAGCCTCACTTCCGTATATTGGGCCTTCCGTTCACCATAGGCTGTTCTTCCGGAAACCAGAAGTATGCAGTCTGCAGATGACATCCACACAGTGAGCTTTCGATTCGGACTTTCCATGTAATGGATTTGCTATCCAAGCAATATTCCATTTCGTGCCACTAGGACACTTTTTCTACCTTTTATGAAGCTCACACAGTGGGCTTTTGATTCGGACTTTCCACGTAATGGATTTGCTATCCAAGCAATATTCCATTTCATGCCACTAGGACACTTTTCCACCTTTTATGAAGCCCACACATTGGGCTTTTGATTCGGACTTTCCACGTAATGGATTTGCTATCCAAGCAATATTCCATTTGGTGCCACTAGGACACTTTTCCACCTTTTATGAAGCCCACACAGCGAGCTTTCTATTTGGACTTTCCACATAATGGATTTGCTATCCAAGCAATATTCCATTTCATGCCTCTGGATCTTCATGCACCTTTAAATGTCAACCTGTATGTAGTTTAAGTAAGCTGCGGTCAACTTTAGCTTGTTGATATCTCCATAGAGCTTGTCCTCAAATGAAGCAGGTGTGGGCCAAAATATCTTTCTCTGTTCTGCATACGTTGGGCAATCCTGCAGCAAATGTTTTGCTGTCATTTTTCCAGTTCTACAATTACATTCATCGGTATCTCCTATCTTTAGTTTATTGAACAAGTGGTATTTCAGCCTGTTATGTCCTGTGCGGAGTCTGAAGATTGCTACTTGTTCTCTTCGGTCGAGTTTGTAATATGCATCATCCTTCTGATGGCCTGGATGCTCTGATTCCCATTTGGTTCTATAAGTGCTTTTTATCAACCTCTTTGCCTCATTATAGGTTATGTCTATGTCAGGCTGTGGTAGTCGTCCGCCCTCTTTTGCCAGTCTGTCAGCCTCTTCGTTTCCAGGTATACTGCAATGTGATGGGATCCACTGTATTACAACTTTTTTGGATTTCTGGCATAGGCCATGGAGTGCTGCTCTTAGGTCAGTTAGTTCTGTGCTGTTATTGCTCTTCAGTATTGAGACAGCTGACTTTGCATCTGTGAAGATAGCTATTTGCTTCTCTTTATTTTCCTCCATCAGGAGCATTTCTGCTGCAGTTTTCAGAGCCTCTACCTCCGCTTTGAAGTTGCTTGAAAATTTTCCAGTTGCCATTGAATGTGTTTTTTTCACTCCATTTTTTAAATGTAGGAGAATTCCTCCTCCTCCATTCTCTATTGAATTTTTGGCTGATCCATCTGTATATGCATGGGTCCAATTCCTGCTTGGGTAATGTTCTTTTATGTAGTTTAGGGTTATTTCTCTTCTTTCGGTTTCATGCTGAGTGTTCTTTTTCTCAATACCAGGAATGTTTTCTATCATCTCAGGCAGTTGCTGCTGTCTCCAAGCTGGGAACTTGTGTGCATTGTGTATGGGCTTGACTGTTGATATGTTAAGTATAGGATCTGCCCTAATCCTTCGTTTTGCAGTTTCTACAAAGTTGCTACGCTTCAGTCTTCCCTTTCCAAAACCATTAAATCTGTTGTACATAGGGTGGTCTGTCAATCTTCTAAATTTTTCTGCTTGTTGCTGGGCTCTGCTATCTCTTCTATCCTGCATTGGTTGTAAACAAGTGATCTTTTCTAGTTCATTAATAGGCGTTGTCTTCAGGCTTCCAGTTATGATTCGCATTCCTTGATTTTGGACTCTACTTATTTTGTTAAAGTTTGACTTAGCTGCTGTTGCCCAAGCTGCAATGCCATATTCCAGTACTGGCCTCACCCAGTCCAGTATATAACTTCTTGAGAACTTTCTCATCTGCTCCCCACGTTGTACCAGCAAGCTTTTTCATGATTGCCATTCTCTGCCTTGCTCTTGTTCGATTTTTCTCTACCTGTGCCTTCCATGTCAGGCGACGATCAAAGGTGACTCCTAGATAGTTTGGATTTTCTTCATGGCGCAATATTTTTCCATTCAATACCAGCTTAGGTTGCTGAGTTTTATTTGAGAGGGAGAACACTGTGCATGTTGTTTTCTCCTCACTTATCTTCACTAGCCATGATTTTGACCAGTCCTCTAGCGCTAATAACGCTTGCTGTATTCTGCTGTTAGCTGTACTAATATATTCTTCAGATGTCCATATGGCTAGGTCATCTGCAAAGGAGGATGTGTGTACTCTGGCTGGAAACTTTTCTGTGATGTCATTTATATATGCTAGGAATAATGTTGGCGAAAGAACTCCTCCTTGGGGGACACCTTGCTCCAGCAGCATCATTTTGCTTGTTTGTCCTTGTACCTTTGTCCTGGCAGTTCTGTTCTCAAGGTGGTGGCTGATCCATTTATACATTTTTCCACAAACATGCATGTTTTGCAGTTTTACTTTCAGTCCTTCCTTCCATACTTTATCAAATGCTTTTTATAAATCTATCCAGACTGCTAGTGTGTGCTTTTTCTCTTGGAAGACATCCTCTATTTCCTGAGCTATATAGGTTATTTGATCTTCAGTGGATCTGTACTTTCTGAATCCTGCTTGGTGTGGTGTTAAGAGTTTGTTTTCTTCCAGATGCCATGTTAGCCTGCCATTGATAATGCGTTCCATTAATTTTCCTACACAGCTAAGTAGACTGATAGGTCGATAGCCATTTGGTTCTTCCAGGTCTTTTCCTTTCTTTGGGACTGGTATTAGTATAGCTTCCTTCCATGCCTGTGGGACTATTCCTCTCTTCCAGCTGTTATTTAGGACTGCTAGTAGTTTCTTCTTTGCCTTGGTGCCTAGTCCTATTAGCATTTCATTTGTGATTCCATCCTTTCCTGGTGATTTCTTCTTTTTTAGGGTATTCATTGCCTGTTCCATTTCTTCCATTGTTAGATTTGCCATCATATATTCTGCTGCTGTCTCTGTATTTCTATGATGTATCTGTTTGTCTTTGATTGCTTTCTTCTGTTCGGTTGTAATATCAATGTGGTTTGCATTTGCATAGTGTTCCATTAGTGCATTTGCAGCCTTTTTTCCTGTAAGCAAGGCATTTCCTTGTTTAATTGTTATTTGTTTGTTTCTAGGTCCTTCATTGTTCATGGCTTTCACTAGTTTCCATAGTTTGTTTCCATCCCTGTCAAAATTCAGGTTTTCTGTTTTTTCCCTCCAACAATCTCTTGTTGTTTGATTTACTGTTCTTTTATATTTTGCTGAGATGGCTTTGAGAGAGATATTCGCTTCAATTGACTGTTCTCTCTCTGCTGTCTTCCTGGCATCTTCAACTTCGTCCTCCAAACTTTGTAGTTCTTCAGTCCAGTATGGTTTGTAATTTTTCCTCGCTCCTCTCGGAATGGACTCAGTGGCTGCCTGTATTATCGCTCTGTTTAGACTTTCCACCATTTGCTTTATGTTGCCATATCGTGTATTTGTGTTTTCACAATATTTGTCTGTTAGTATGGCAAATCTGTCCCAATCTGCTCGTTTGTAATTCCATCGGGGCAAGGGCTTTTGCTCCTGTGGAACATACTCCATATTCATTACAAGCTTGATTGGTCTGTGGTCACTACCTGCTAATTGGTCCAGCACATGGCGATCGATTTTGTGGAGGATGTCTCCTGTGCAGAAAGCTAGGTCTGGAGTAGAAGTGGTAAGCCATCTTCTGGAGTAGAAGCTCGGTGTGTCATCCGCTTTGTTGAGTAGATGGAGATTTGAGTCTATTTCCCAGTCCTCCAATTCATCTCCTCTTTTGTCAGTATCTGGGTATCCCCATCTTTCTGAACGGCTATTAAAGTCTCCGACAATAATGCAGTTTGTGTCAGTTATTTTCATGTTTGAGAGTGTAAGGTCCTTATCTGCTGGGCTATATAGATTGTAGATTCTTATTTTCACGTCCTTTATCATTATATCAACACCTATAATTTCTGTTTGGTTGTCAGAGATCACAGATACTTCGCTGCAAGGTATTGTATTTCGTGTAAGTATTAGAACTCCTCCTTTGTGTCCTTCGCGGTCGAAACGTGTGACCTGATATCCTCTGACTGAGAATTTGTGATTGGCGTTGAGGTGTGTCTCTTGAATGCAGATACATCTAAAATACATCTATTCTATCTTTATGTAGACGCTGTGTTAGGGAGTCTTTCTTCTTGTAAACTCCTTCGGCATTCCACTGTAGTATGTTGAGTGTCCGGGGTATTTGGTCAATAGCTCTTAACCTACTCCTCTGTGCCTTGACTCCACAGCACAGGGGAAGGTGACCACCAGTAGTCATGGGTGGACCCCCTCGAGGCAGGGGGCCCGGCACTATCGCCGCCTGATGGGACTTCACGGGATTAGCACCATATCGATTAATTTTGATTTGTGACATCATGAATTAAGTTACGTTGCACTGCTTTGTCAAGCCTGTGGCTCAGTACATCCGATTTCGACAAGCATTTATTTGGGATGCTTTCCCTAGCCTTTGACTGTCCCCAGTCTACCTACAAGGCAGCAGGTTTTACGTTGCACTGCTTTGTCAAGCCTGTGGCTCAGTACATCCGATTTTGACAAGCATGTATTCGGGGTGCTTTCCCTAGCCTTTGACTGTCCCCAGTCTACCTACAAGGCAGCAGGTTTGTGTGTCTCTTCGTCTGGTCCCTCTCCCTTGACCTGTCCGACATGGGTGGCCCTACCAGTAGCTGTGCTACCGTCGGCATAGCTCTTGGGGTCATTGGGACGCACAAGCCCCTCTACCTCGTCACGGTGGACACACAGCAGAGGGGGGTCCCGGGTTCAAGCCCCGGTGAGGGCCGGGATTTTTTTCACATGGACTTCTAGTAACACAATTTCCCCTCGTCTCTGGGTTGTGAGATCGGACGCCCGTGTGTATTGTTACGCACGTAAAACATCCCTTGTCAGCTGGAAACTGAACAAGAGTAGCCTAACGGCGCTGCCGGGCAAAATTTCGAGGTAAAAATCTACCCAAAGTATTTCAGGATCCTCGCCGGTGCTACGGAGTTCGTGTGCTGAGCTGAGATTCTCCTGATTCAGGCCTGCGTTAGGAGTAGAACGGAGCACTGACGGGTTACACCTGTGTGCCGTGATGTTGACCCGTCTACTAAACTAAACTAAACTAAACTAAACTAAACTGATCTAAACTGAACTGAACTAAACTAAACTAAACTAAACTAAACTAAACTAAACTAAACATGTTGTCATCTACTGTCTAATTGTCAGACCCAGGAATAATAATCAGCTTCCGTCTAAGATCCTACTTGTCTTGTTTAATTGTGTCTTGTTTGAGCCGTAGAAAGAGTGTGGGTGTCTCCTCTCTCCACAATATCTCTTCATGTCTCTTTACATTGCAGTGTGGGTGTTGCCGTGTCTGTGTGTGTGTTGCTGTATGTGTGTGTTGCAATGCGCGCTTGTGTGTTGCTGTATGTATGTGTGTTGCTCCCACACAGACACATGAACACGCATACACAAATAGACAATGCACACACACAGATACATGCACGCACATACACAGCGCCACACGCGCACACATAGACATGCAAGTGCTCACACAAAGACACGTGCACACACAAAGGCATGCACGCACACAGACAGACACATGCGAGCACACACAGATCAACTGACCATTGATGAGTATGGTGGAGGGTTTGTTGTCACCATCGCTATGGTGATGCTGGGCGAAGCTGGGGTCGGCACTCCGATGCCACCAGTCGTTGACCAGTAGCTCGTGCTCGGGCAGGTCAAAGTCATAAAACCCCCAGTGAGGCTCTCTGCTGGGCGCCTGGCGCACAACCAGATGTCCGAACAAACCGTCCGCTCGCTGCAGTCCCGCGTGGCTGTGCCAGAAATGCGTGCCCACTGTTGTGGCGTTGAACCTGGACAATAGAAACAACAGGAATATACGAGGGGGCTTCAAATGAAAACCATAAAACTGATAGACATTGCAATAACCCAGCCATTGTCTTGTAACCTGTCAATACTGTTGTTACGGATGTCAAGAGGGTTAAGCACGTGACATCATGGTGCAGACGAACATGGTGACGTAATAAGGACAGTTTAAAAATGGCCGCTACACAGTTGACATGCACCAAAGAGGAGCAGCGTTCTGTCATCCGTCTTTAAAAAAAAATTAAAATAAATGAAGGGGTGAAACCTGTAGAAATTCATCGGCAAATGAAGGTCCAATATGGTGATGCATGGATGTCAGTCCAGCAAGTGTATGAGATGACTAGGAAGTTCAAAACGGCGTGAATTCGGCGACAGACTGTTCACGACCGGGTCAGGCAAATCGAGTAGTGACCCTAGAGTCGATTGTAGATATTGAAGACCTCGTACAGGAAAACCGCCTATTGACTGTGAGTGTCATTGCTGCACATCTTGACACCGGTCTAGGTTCATGACACCACATCATTCATGGTGTGCTACAGTATCACAAAGTGTCTGGGTGCTGTCATGTGGCAAATGACAGTGATGCAACATTGGATTCAATTGATGAGTTAGCGCATCAAAGAAGAAGATAAAGAGTGGCGCAAATGGTGAACATTGTGACACCAACATTGAACGCAATTGAGACGTCATAATACGACGTCACCTAACACCATAACGGCTTAAGCATTAGTTGTGTTCCAGCTTACGAAGTGATAGGATGTGTTCCAATACCAGTCACGGGATTCAAGCCGTTACTAATTCGTAAGTCACCAAAGGTTAAGCATGGTTCCAGTTACGGGCAGCCTGATGACATTGGCCGTTGGAGCTCGATTATGGTGAGCTCCAGTTGAAGGTAGGCAAGCGTAGTTGATTAGCATTACTAGGATACTAGGCGGCTGGCTCTGTTCCCAACACTCTCACTGGTCTAGGGAGATGATGCCTGATTGAAGAGCGGGAGTGAATGGTGAGCGAGAATGACTCAAGTTTGAATCGACCCCACACTCATAGCCGTCATCCGATATCAGCTGTGGTAAAATACATCGCAGTTCACTCCACCAGTATATTCGTTGAGTCGTTGTTTGGAGTTCAGATAGTTATGCTGTCCTGTACCATCATGCCTCAATGTATGCTGTCCTGTACCATAATACCCCAGAGCCACATAGATCTCGAGGTGAACGTTGCTGCATTATAGAGCCTGAACTCGTATCTTGGAGAGAGATCAACGTTACCTCGTGACAGGTGCCACGACAGCTTACTCCAGAATCGAAACAACGGTGCTTGTCAAGAACTTTTGCAATGTACGGTGCTTCGAGTCAGAATGTGATGGTCTCTTATCAAGAATTGTTACTGGAGATGAAACTTGGGTTCACTACCACGAGCCGGAAACGAAGAGAGCGAGTGAGGAATGGCGTCATCCCCCCTCCCCCCCCCCCCCTCCTCTGTGAAACCAAAGAAGTTTTTCAGGCAGCCATCTGCAGTGCAAGTTATGGTAACTCTCTTTTGGGATGAACGAGGTGTTATTTAGAGGGCTACATGCTAAAAGGGGAAACTGTCACTAGTGATACGTATACAGATCTTCTTAGGAATCATCTTCGACCAGCAATCAAATCCAAACGACGTGGACTTTTGAATAAAGGTGTCCTTTTGCAATATGCCAATGCTCGACCCAATACTGCCGTGTAACGGTTGAAACCATCGAAGACCTCCACTTTCAGTGTGTACCACATCCCCCGTACTCGCAAGAACTAGCACCGAATTTCCACTTGTTTGGACAACTCAAATAGTCATTGGGAGGAAGGACTTTTCGGTCCGGTGAGGAATTATAAGACGTGGTGCATGAGTGGTTACACACGAGATCAAGAGCATTTTTTTCACAAGAATCCAAGCACTTGATCGGCGCTGAAGGACTGCAATGGTGACTTCATCTAAAACTGATAATTTCTTCTTAACTTTTTCAAAATATATTTAAAAAAACAAAAACAAAAAAAACAAACAAAAAACAAACATTGAAGGTTTCCATTTAAAAACCCATCCTATATGTCAATTATAATCACGTGAAAAATGTTCTATATATCATCAATCACAATGTGAATAATAGTCGATATATCATCTATCACTATGTGAACAATGTTCTAAATATAATCTATCACCACGTGAACAATGTTCTATATATCATCTATCACCACGTTAACAATGTTTTATATATCATCTATCACCACGTGAACAATGTTCTATATATCATCTATCACCACGTGAACAATGTTCTATATATCATCTATCACCACGTGGACAATGTTCTATATATCATCTATCACCACGTGAACAATGTTCTATATATCATCTATCACCATGTGAACAATGTTCTATATATCATCTATGACCACGTGAACAATATTCTATATATCATCTATCACCATGTGAACAATGTTCTATATATCATCTATCACCATGTGAACAATGTTCTATATATCATCTATCACCATGTGAACAATGTTCTATATATCATCTATCACCGTGTGAACAATGTTCTATATATCATCTATCACCGTGTGAACAATGCTCTAAATATCATCTATCACCATGTGAACAATGTTCTATATATCATCTATCACCGTGTGAACAATGTTCTATATATCATCTATCACCGTGTGAACAATGTTCTATATATCATCTATCACCGTGTGAACAATGTTCTATATATCATCTATCACCGTGTGAACAATGCTCTATATATCATCTATCGCCATGTGAACAATGTTTTATATATCATCTATCACCGTGTGAACAATGTTCTATATATCATCTATCACCACGTGAACAATGTTCTATATATCATCTATCACCACGTGAACAATGTTCTATATATCATCTATCACCATGTGAACAATGTTCTATATATCATCTATCACCGTGTGAACAATGCTCTATATATCATCTATCACCATGTGAACAATGTTCTATATATCATCTATCACCATGTGAACAATGTTCTATATATCATCTATCACCATGTGAACAATGTTCTATATATCATCTATCACCGTGTGAACAATGTTCTATATATCATCTATCACCGTGTGAACAATGCTCTATATATCATCTATCACCGTGTGAACTATGCTCTATATATCATCTATCACCGTGTGAACAATGTTCTATATATCATCTATCACCGTGTGAACAATGTTCTATATATCATCTATCATCGTGTGAACAATGTTCTATATATCATCTATGACCATGCGAGTAGTGTTCTTTCTGCTATCTGCATATCAAGTCACCCAATACTATATTGGCAGTACAGTATTGTAGTTATGACAGTGTCGATTGGAACGGCCAGAAGAGTACAGCACAACAAGTGTCAATCAGTACCAGATCAGCTACACACTTTTGGGTTTATTATGGACGCGATGGAGCACTTACGAACATGTCCGGAGCGCCAGGAACGATAATCCACACAGAAATGAACAGAAGTGAACTTACACGTAGGTGAAGGCCGTGTAGGTGGGTATGGGGCACTGGGTCACCATGGAAACGCCGTCCATATATGGGCTGCCGTGTTGCAGGACGCCGTGCCAGTGGATGGTGGTGCCCTGCGACCCCTCCATTTTGTTGTGTACTCGCACTCGTATGATGTCATTTTCACACACCTGTGATTTGTAGACATGTAATAAATATTCAATTTATGTACTTTAATAATGTAACACCGTCAAATACCATCACTGGCCTTACATCAAAGATCATTTGCGACGAGACTAAGAGGGCCTCCAAGAAGAAAATGGATTGACGACATGAAAGGCATTGTACAGCCACACGGAATGACACTATCCAGTGCCGCCCATCTGACGCTGGAGCGCAAATTATTCCTCCCCATGACGATTGACGGCAGAAGTGGAAGAAGATGAAGATGATGATGATGAATACAATCGTGGTTTAGATGCTCTTCATACATATGTGATTTATGTTCATAAATTATGGATTATGGTTTTCACTACATTAATTATGTAAAAACGTGTATATTTAGACGATCCGCAAAACCGCGCAGGCAGAAAACAGCAGCCAAAGCGAAAACAGCCTGACACGGTGCTGTCTGATCTAAACTGACAGGCCTCTAAGTTTGGGAGACATTGTGATGCTAGAAATGGAGACAACAGCCAACCAGATGGAGATTAAGCAAACAACACAAAGAAAAACCACCAAAGCGAACAGGACGGATGAGTCCTTCTAAGCTTAGTTGTACATCCTTTACAGGATATGGCAGTCAACTCCCAGTTTTTTGGTGTTTGTGTTGCGGGTTGTCATGTTTTGATAAGTTTACGTTCAGTAGTTTGCCTTTGCTTTCTGGACGACCTTCACTCATACCATTATATGAAAACCATCGCAAGACAATCTGCTGAAAAAGCGCCCGCGACTGTGTTTCGAATTATGTATGTAGGATTATGAATTGGGTCCGTAACTCTTCGCCACAGAGTAACTAGGATTACGTCAGAAAATAAAAGACGTGCAACGAAATTTTGAAAAGGAGCAAGAAATCAAGACAAAAGAAAACTGCACCGGTCAAACCCCCAGTTGACCTGACAGACACGAAATCTGATGCACAGAGAGAAAATCCCCCGACACAGAAGGAAAGAATCCAAAACCGCATCATGACCCACAACAACTGTAGCTAGGGTTGAACAAGTAAGTAGAATGAGGTGAGCATATTGGATAGGATCAAATCGGATATATTTAGACCACTAGGACACAATACACACACACACATATAGACACCTGACTATGACCTCAGTCCGAGTAAACAGAATAATAAACTAGAGAGGAAATAGATAAAACATAAGGTCATAATATACGAGGGGAAGTCAATAAAAAGTCATAAATGGCTGTAGAAAAAAATAACTAAATATGATAACAATTTCAAACCAGTTTATATTTACACATACATTATCTCTTTATTCATGCACTTATCCCATCTTGTTATCGGTCCTCCCAAACCGGCTGCATAGAACTGCGTGCTTTTGTTTGTCTAAACCATGTTTTAACTTCACATTCAACTTCGTCGTCATTCGCAAAATGTTTCCCACCAAGGTGGGTTTTCAGTGGACCAAAAAGGTGGAGATCGGTAGGGGCTAAGGTGGATGTTCCAGAACTTCCCAGCTTAGATGGTTAATTTTCTCCTGAGTTAATCGAGCCGTATGTGGTCTGGCATTGTCATGAGGAAGCAACACTCCTCTAGTCAGCAGTCCTTGACGTTTTCTTCGAATTGCACCAGGAAGCTTCGAAATAACTTCACAGTACGATTAAGAATTCACATTGTCACCTTTCTTCTTGAAATTGGTTAAAAACACTCCTTGACAATCCCAGAACACTGTCAGCATACCCTTCCCTGCTCATGGCGTAACCTTGAATTTTTGGAAACAAGGCGAAGAAGGATGTTTCCATTGCATTGAAGCACGCTTGGATTCGGGCTGGTAGTCAGCATAAACAGGAAGCATTTCCTTATGAATGGCCTTTGCAGGCAGTCCTTTCGCCCACAAAAAACGCAAACAGCACATTGCTCTTTGGTTGTACACTCGGTAAGTACAGTCGCCATCTTGTTTATGCGCTGCGCATGCGCCTGAGACACCTAGCACCACCTGACGAACGGGAATATAAAGTTCGATGTTGCTGTCACATAATGACACCTGTAGAAAACACGAACTACATTTACCTGCCATTCCACAGAACTGTGTGACTTACTTATTGACTCGCCATCGTAATAGAAACTAGGACACGTATCAACACTCATCTCATCTCATCACGTTCCTCCTGTACCTTGCGGTGTCGAGATGAAGTATAAACTTCGTGAGAGTGCCTGATTATGGGCTTCATATATCGATATTCCCATGGACTCTGCTATTCCCTCCGTCCAACGTTTACTTGGTCGGCCTCTTCCTCTGTTTCCATCTGGTCTGTACATCATTGCTTGTTGTGGCATGCTGTTGACTGGTAACCTACTTGCATGGCCAAACCATTTGACTTGCTGCTTTCTAATAAAATCTAGAGCAGCTTTAACCCCCACTTTAGTCCTGATTTCTTCATTTCTGATCTTATCTCTTCTTGATACGTTGAGTATTCTTCTCAGGAACCTCATTTCTGTTGTTGTGATTTTTCTTTTCTCGTTTTCTGTCATTGTCCAGGTTTGGCATTGGCAGCACAGAGTTGGTAGGAAGATTGTGTTGTAAAATGTTTTCTTAGTAGTTATTGATACATGTTTGTTCTTTAGTATTGGTGCCATTTGTCCAATGAGTTGATTTGCCTTATTGCACCTATTTTCAATCTCCTCTTCTGACCTGCCATTTGATGATATTATACTTCCTAGGTACTTGAAACTCTTTACTTGTTTCAAGGGATGTTCATTTACGTGAATTGTTGTTGTTTGTTCTCCTTTAGTTATAGTCATTACCTCTGTTTTGCCTGTGCTAATTTTCATGTTATGTTCCCTACACATTTCGTTTAGACTATTCATGTAGTCTTGTAATTCAGCTTCTGATTTTGCTATTAGTGCTTGGTCGTCCGCAAACAGGAGTTCTCTAACCTCCTATCAACACATAAGTAAGAATAAAACACGACACAACCATCCGACGTTTCTGTAGCCTTTCTCAATAACAAAACAAACACAGATATAGGATGAAGTTAAAATACAATAAATATAACTGAAAATGTAATAAATAATAAGAATGTTTACACAAGGGAACGGGGCAAAAATGTTAGCACGCTGTTAAATAACAATGGGTGACATTTGAAAACGGCACCAGAACTTACGTGGATCGACGGCCCTGGCAACATCCGGTTTGCGGTGATGATACCCCTGAGGCCACCATCGGCAGCCACGCAGTGTGGCCGGGAGCAAGAGGCGGGGTTCTGGGGACAGCTGGAAGAACATCAAACCATATTTGCCAGATTGTCTCAAATATGTGCTTAAACATTTCTGAGCTTAAAATATGCTTATCATAAAATGTTGCCAATCAATTTACAAGTACTGGCATGCATTCATAGAGACCACGTGTAGATTTTTTTCCTGCTAGCTTTGAACTCAAGCGTAGACCATACACGCTTTGGCACTCTTCCGATTGACGGGTCTAAATAGTTCCGCAGTGAATAAGTCAGGGGTTAAGGGTTAGGGTTAGTGTTAAACTAACACTGACCCTAACCCTTAACCCTAACTTATTCACTGTGGAACTATTTAGACCCGTCAATCTGAAGAGTGCCCACGCTTTACTACTTACAGTATGGCTGCTGTGGAAGGCGGACGAGCCATGGACCAGGCTGACATTCTGAATGCTTTACGAGAAGTAAGTCGTTCGCAAGAACCAGTTAATGACTGCGAATCTACAACCATGGACAGACTGCGAGAACTGAAAGTTAACAGAGGTGTGGCCAAACAAGAACACTACGCAAGAAGCTAAAGAAGATTATTAAACCAACACAGAACTGGCGTCGTTAGCCGCTACACGTTGCGGGATTTGCTGAGGAGGGGATCCGAGCACTTATGGACTGAATGGTTTGATGTGCATTGAAGATGATCTGTCGACTAACTAACTAACTAACTAACCAACCAACCAACCAACAACTAACCAACCAACCAACTAACCAACCAACCAACTAACTAACTAACTATTTAACTAACTAACTAACTAACTAACTTTTTAACTAACTAACTAACTAACTAACTAACTAACTAACTAACGAACTAACTAACTAACTAACTAACTAACTAACTAACTATTTAACTAACTAACAAACAAACAAACTAACTAACTAACTAACTATTTAACTAACTAACTAACTAACTAATTAACTAACTAACTAACTAACCAACTAACTTACTAACCAACTAACTAATTAACTCATTAACTAACTAACTAACTAACTAACTAACTAACTAACTAACTAACTAACTAACTAATTAACTCATTAACTAACTAACTAACTAACTAACCAACTAACTAACTAACTAACAAACTAACTAACTAACCAACTAACTAACTAACCAACTAACTAATTAACTCATTAACTAACTACCTAACTAACCAACCAACCAACCAACCAACCAACCAACTAACCAACTAACTAATCAACCAACTTACCAACCAACTAACCACTAACTAACTAATTAACTAACTAACCAACCAACTAACCAACCAACTAACTAATTAACTAACTAACTAACTAACTAACTAACTAACTAACTACCTAACTCTTCACACTATACCAGCACTTGATCCTCTCAGTGATTGATTATGGACTAGGACTGCTCACTGTCTCAAAGAGTCAGCTGGTGAAGTTAGAGCGCATACAGAACGAAGCGATGCGGGTCATTCTGGGATGCACCAGAGACACTCCAGTAGTGTGTATGCGTTACATCCTTGGTCTGCCTACTGTTGCTGGTAGGCACAAGGTGATGCAAGCGAAGGCATACTTCAGAGTAGCTGCAGACACAGATCACCCGTTGCATGAGGCGCTGGACGCAGTTAAGGGTCAGAGACTGATAAGAGGGAAATCATGGATGGCTCAGGCGGAGGATACGATCAGACAGGTGTGCCCCTTGGAGAACATCAGGCGAGGAGAGGAGTGGGTCAGAGTGCCAGCCGTGCAGTCAGACTTGTGCAGAGTTGTAATAACATTGAGTGCAGGGAGTGGCCAGCAGGGGCCACGGAAGTGGAAATTCAGCAACTAATTCAGGAAAATTCTCGCCCAGGTGATGTGATTACCTACACGGATGGGTCAGTGTTGAGAGGTAGGAGAAGTGCCTGGGGGTTCTTGGCAAAAACTAATGGTCGGCGTTTGGTGCAGGAGAGCCTGGCGTATGATGACACTACATCTAGCTTAAGAATGGAGGTGGAGGCGATCAGTGCAGCTTTCCGATGGATAGAAAACACGATACATACACACATTGTGATTGTAACTGACTCAGAAAGCATGCTGAGAAGGGCGAGAACGGGCTAGCTTCGTGCAGAGTGGCTTGCTTCGCTTCGGAGGTCACGGGTAGCAAGCATCACCTGGATCTTTTCTCCTGGGCATGCCGGTGTGCTGGGGAATGAACAGGCGGACAGATTGGCTGGCTCGGCAAAACTTGGTGGAGTATTGATGCATGACAAGGCAGACGTGGTTGCGGCCTTGTGGGAGCACGTGTACACCTCGGAGCAGATGGATCACCATAGTCTGGTAAGAATGAGACAGCGAGGTGTGACGAGGGGATCTGGTCGACGCTCGACGCTCAGAGGAAAGGCGAGACGGACATATAATCAGATTGCTACTGGAACTATTAGTGTTGGAACTCTTCGCTGGCTGCTGAGGATGGGGACGAAGCGCTTATGGGAATGTCTCGAATGCTGTGATGTCGGTTCCTAAATCAATCAATCAATCAATCAAGCAATCAATCTAACTACCTAACTAACTAACTAACTAACTAAACTAACTAACTAACTAACTAACTAAACTAACTAACTAACTAACTAACTAACTAACTAACTAACTAACTAACTAACTAACTAACTAACTAACTACTTATAGTGCACTGGACTGCTTTTTGCGTGTGGATTAGCTTTCCCTATTACCAATGTCCCTCGCCATCAGGTGAAAACACTTCTACTTCAGAAGTACTTGTAATTTACATCCCCAAGTCAAGTAGGAGAAGTTAACATTTTAGTGCAACTGACCGGTGTAGGGGTTGAACCCGCTACCCTGACATCAGTACACCGGATGTTTAAGAAGAAACGCTGTAATCCGTTGCTGTAATCCATCGTGTAAATAATTAAAGACATGGACATGATTCCGCAGCATTGTCCAGACAGCCAGAACATCACGTGACACAGGGTCAAGCTAGACTACAGCGCGCCACGCGGGAAGCCGAGGAAGAGGTCAACCAACACAGAACTGATGACGTCAGACTTCCACGTGCTGCTACCGCCACGAACAGTTCTAAATTGTTCTAGGTCAGAACAACTATTTACTACAACTCATATTAAATAGACAGGGGCTCGGTGGCGCGGTAGCATAGCAGCTCGTGGTCCAGGGGTCGATGCGCCTCAGAGCGGATTCAGTTTTGTGCCGATAATACCATGTCGACAAACCATCCATGTTTTATCTCTCTGCCTTGCCCTTGTTCTTTTTCCAGCTGTTTTGCCAGTTGTCACCATGTTTTCAATTGTTTATCTCCTCATATCGTATTCAAAACACAGATGACTGTCTACGTCTAATTTCTCTAATCAACTTAAGATTTTAATTTGTTTCTTAAAGGACTTTCTCATTTGCTTTTTCTTTCTATCCCTCGATTACATTGTTTTCATTCCCCCAAGAAATCAAATGTCCATGAAATGTTGTTTGTATCTTGTCTGCTTATTGTTCACCTGCGTATAAAAGTATACGTATGAGCATGTTATGAGAAGACATAAACTATACCATTTAGTGACAACTGGCAACACTGATAGGAAAATATCAAGTGGAAGACAAAGAGATACATACATGGATGGCTTGACCATGTGACGTAATCGGGACAAGACCGCAGATCTGGTTCAAGACTGGTGATAGTGTGAAATGGCGAGGCTTATCGCCACGGCACATGTTGATGATGAGGTGGAACATTTACCCATAAACGTGATATCTGTGAGAAGACCGAGTAAGCAGTGATCGTGCAGAAATAAAACCCAGTTTTTTTTTTGATAAGGTCAGTTCAGCAGACACGAAATCGCTAAACAAACATAGCAGGTTATGACCCTGCACAGATCAAACACAGAAGTAGTAAGAGATCACAATGACATCGAAGACGCACAGGAGACATTTGGGTAGATATGATTCTTCGAGTGTCACACACAATTTGAAGATAAATACACCGAAAATAGAGGCTATGAAATAAACTGGATCGGACAGACGGCTAAACATTCAAAATGAAAATATCCACATAACGCAGATGATAGAGTTAGTTAGTTAATCCCGGTTCCAACTTCACGGCATAGGGTCGCCCTATTATGCTCTGGTCCTGTGCCAGTGAATATCACACAAAATGCTACTCATTGCCTCATTTGAACAGTGGAACAGACAGGAGTTTCGACAAACCAGCAGCCCGCACAGGTTTACTATGCATAAGGCCGCTACCAACACAAAAGTCCGCCATGAAAATTACAGTTCCTCGTCGTTTGTGGCCTGGTACCAAACTGAAAGTGACTTCTGTCAGCCTCGACCTTCACAAAAACTCCACCCACTGGCTTGTAAGACTACTGAGTTTAAACACGAGAGGGTGGGGGGGGGGGGGGGGGGAGGCTTGAAATGAAGACCTTAATGTGTAAAAGAAATTATAATAGCCACATCATTGTCCTGCAACCTGTCTATATTGTTGTTAAGGATGTCAAGAGTGTTCAGCACGTGACATCACGATGATGACAACTGTCAAGATTGAGGGAAAAGAACAAGAGGAAGGCAGAGAAGTAAATACTTGGATGGCTTGGTCACGTGGTATGGTAGAGGCAAGAACACAGAGCTGATCCACGACTCTAGTGATCGTGTGAGATGGCGAAGCATGACCACCCACGCTTACCGTCATGTCACATGATGTTGATGACATAAGGGAACAACTCGCGTCAACAACAAAGAGGAAGAAAAGAGTGTAGGGGAGCGGGGTTGTTTGGGAGGTGTTTGGGAGACACAAACAACAAATATAATTACTTATTCTGTGTTGATTGCGTCTGCGCCTCTGGCTTTGAGTAGTGAACGATGTTTCACAACCCGACATATTGGTTTCAAAGTCAGTTACAGGCGATTCGGGACAGATCGCTTTGAGTTGACTTTCACAATATTATGAGCGTCCGTTGCTCTGAAAGTAATAGCAACATAATGAGCGTACAATTACCTAGAAAATTGCACACAGCTAACACATGCTGAGGCTAACTGCGATGCCCTGTACAACGAAAACGGACATGCACATAACTAACTGTTAAGTGCATAAAAAAGGCACGACATGAACCAGCAAATCAGTACTCACTCCCTCCCCCGATGTGTCTCCACCTTGCCGCGGTGGGGGAGCTTGAGTGTCCCATTGACCCCAAGCGCTGTCCCAATGGATATAAACTACATATCGGACAGCTCTTGGGATAGGGACCAGACTAAGAGAGACACAACCTGCTGCTCTGCAGGTAGACTGAGGATAGCAGTCAAAATTTAAACTCAGGCGCACGAAGCCACAAACTTACACAAAGGCCTCCATCTGAGAGATGTAGCTGAACGCCTCTACGCTACTAACCTTGGATGAGAGAGCCGGGCAGATTCTCACCTACCGAAAAATGGGGGTGAGATACTGAGCATGCTACATGCCCAGTTCAGATACCTGCCCGAAGGCTCCCAGCTGGGGGATATGAGGGATCCCCGGATGAGAGAGCCTGGCCGTTTCTCGCTCACTGTTGTACGGAGGTAAGGTGCTGAGCCGGCAGCACATGTAGCCTACCTCGTGAGCGAGTACAAAAAGGTTGAAGAAGTGCCCCAGTCGTATGAAATGATTACAAAAACTGTCTGTATCTAACTTGTAGAGAGTAGAAAAAGGTGGAAAAACGTCTCAATAACACGAAATGGAACGAACGGCTAGCGAATCCATTGCGTAGTCCGAAGTCCGAAGCGAAAGCTTACCTAGTGGATGTCGCCTGCAGGCTGGCCGTTCCTGGTGTGTGCTTGAGCGACCAGTGGCAAGCGAGATGCCAAACACATGGAAGTGAGGAACTAAAGCAGCCATGAGCAGGACGAGGCAACTCCTCGGGTTAGCCCAGTCTCAGAGCAATATGTGCCAGCTCTGCAATTATGGAAGCCTCCTTGGATAGCGAGGGAATGCCCATGATCTGCCCCTGCCTTCCCTTGAGGGTCGACCGTGAGGTCTTTTATCGTTCAATCTTGACCAGCTGAGATGTTGGCGACATCACAAAAATAAGTCTAACGTGCCTCGAAACCCGAGGAAGGCTAACCTCACTAAAAATGCCCGCCGAAGCCAGAAGTGCCGTCCTACGGGTGGCAAAATAAAAATTGGCACTACGCATTTACGTCCGAGTGGAATGTCTTGTCCGAATGTCTCTCATGCTAGGAACAGCTCTGACTACCTAGTTTCCGAATGCCGCTCTTGTTCGGAACAGCTCTGACTAGGTAGTTTTCCGAATGTCCGTCGTGCCTGGAACAGCTCTGACGGGCGCAACGACAAGCACATATCCGTGTCGAAAACTCGCTGAGTGGATACGTTCTGCAGACCTGTCTGGTTTGTGCGGGAACTTCCCGGGGCGAACGAAATGCCCAATATATAAAGTGAGGAATTAAAGCAGCCATGAGAAGGACGTGACGATTATCTCGGTGAGCCCAGCACCAGGGCGCTATGAGTCGGCCCTGCAATTATGGAAGTCACATTGGATGGCGGAAAATGCCATGGACTGTCCCTGCCTTCCTTTGAGGGATATGACCGTTAAATCTTCGACTGTTCCAACTTGGCCAGCTGTGTAGTGGACGGCACCGCAAAAGTGAATGCTACCTGGTCAAAAAAAACACGCTAAAAGTCGGATGTGTTGGCCTACGGGCTTCGGCCCAAGGTCGCATAACTTAGACACACCGCAATCACATCTGAAAAAACACTCCGGATGAACGCAAAGAATAAGAAGAAGTACTCACTCCCAGCATGCCTTGGTCAGAGTGTGGTAGAACTCAACCAGAAAATTGTAGTCGCACACCATTGCCTCCCCGCCATCCTCGCATTGCCTTGTACAGGTGTGGTTCCTGTAATCTACGGCAAAGCACCCTTGTTAGGCTACTAGTGTTACAGTTCCAGTACACATATACCATAATTGTTGACACTACTGACACAATCAGTACTGACACTACCACTACAGACACTACCACTACTGACACTGCCACTACAGCACTACCACTACAGACACTACCACTACTGACACTGCCACTACAGCACTACCACTACTGACACTGCCACTACAGCACTACCACTACTGACACTGCCACTACAGCACTACCACTTCTCACACTACTGACACTACCACTACTCACACTACCACTACAGACACTATCACTACTGAGACTACTAACACTATCAGTACAGACACTACTAACACTACCACTACTCACACTACTGCCAATCATCTCCCAGCGGAGCAGACGCCTTCAACCACTCCACACCACACCCGGGGTACACTTGTCCATGTGGATTTTGCAGCGAAAATTCTCTACGGGATGATTCACGCAGTTTCATGCCACATTTCCACAGATTCCACATCCAGGGCAGGTGGCAGTGTTCCTGTTCTTTGCTTCTATCATAAGCCCCAATAACACACAGGCCATTGTGCTGATATTGTCGCTACAACACCCCTCCCCCTTTTCCGTGTCACTATTGATATTTTCCCCACCCCCACCCCCAGGCAATCACGTTGGTAGTGCTACCACAACCACCGCCAACTACAGCCAATACAAATAGTGCTACTATCCATCTATCCATCTATCCATTCATCTATCCACCCATCCGTCATTCCTACCATCCATCCGTCCGTCCGTCCATCCATCCATCCATCCATCCATCCGTCCGTCCGTCCGTTCGTTCGCTCGTCTGTCCGACCGTCCATCCATCCATCTGACCGTGCGTCCGTCCATCCATCCATCCATCCATCCATCCACTCATCCGTCCATCCATCCATCTGTCCGTCAGTCAATCCATCCATTCATCCGTCCATCCGTCAATCCCTCCAACTGTCCGTCCGTCCGTCCATCCATGCATCCATCATCCATCCATCCGTCGGTCTGTCTGTCTGTCTGTCTGTCTGTCTGCCTGCCTGCCTGCCTGCCTGCCTGCCTGCCTGCCTGTCTGTCTGTCTGTCTGTCTGTCTGTCTGTCTGTCTGTCTGTCTGTCTGTCTGTCTGTTTGCCTGCCTGCATGCTTGCCTGTCTTCCTGAATAAGTGCCTATCTGTCTATCCGTTTATCACTCTATCAGTTTGTATGTGTGTATGTATGTCTGCGTATTTACGCAACATAGAACTCACCTTGAATGTCATCATAGCTCATGTGATGTAGCAGCTTAGCTTCACACGCGCTTAGGAAGCTGAGAACCGCAACCAGCACTTGTAGCCTCCAAGTAAACACCGCTGGACGCATCTTTGACTGGCTGTAGACAAGCGAAGTCCTTGAGGCAAGGAATCGACGACAGGCGCCACAGACTGACAACTGTCTCATGTGTAATAAGAGGACAATAGCACAGGAGAACAATAGAACAAGGGAACAATAGAATAAGAGGACAATAGAACAAGAGGACATAATAACAAGGAACAATAGAACATGCGGACAACAGAACATGAGGACAATAGAATAAGAGGACAATATAATAAGAGAACAATAGAACATGAGGACAATAGAACAAGAGGACAATAGAATAAGGGGACAATAGAACAAGAGGACAATAAAAAATTTTTTTTTTTTTTTTTTTTGCATATCCTTTACAGGACATCGCTGTCAACACCAGCATCTTTCAGCTGTATGTTGATTTCTTGGCAAGATTACGCTCGTAAGTTACCGATGCGATTCGAACCACTGCTGATTCTCACCGTCATCACGTTGCCGACGAGAGTATACGAGATTACGGAGAAAAGTTATAACCTCTAGGCCACGAAGCCGGCCGGACAATAGAATAAGAGGACAATATAACATGAGGAATGACACAAACTCTTTTGTACCAAACTAAGATTGGGTCGTTGTCTAGATCATACTGCTCCTTCTATATTACTGCAGAGTGAAAGCTGAGCTAGCCACCTGTCTTACACCACAAGTCACCACTGCAGCACACATCCACTAGTCAGTGAACAAGAATACGTTTGCGCACATAATATCCTTTAATTGTGAATGAACACGGACACACAACATATAAATCCAGGAACAATAATTCTCTAAGAATATATCTTCATCACAACTTAAAACTCAAAGAACACTGCCTCTAAAGGCCTACTTAATCTCATCCAACACGACGGGTATACTAGCCTCTCTCCCGGCCCGAATTCACTCGATCCAACCCACTCTGGGTCTCGAATTCAACTCATTATCCCTGGAAAACCACAGTGCGGAGTTCTCTACCTAATTCCGTCACTATCCAACCCTTTTCCGACCGCCGACCTCACTGTCCGGTATCCAAAACTCAACTGTCCATCCGACCCTCTCGGAATCTCTACTTCAACTCCCT
The DNA here is from genome assembly GCA_014155875.1 of Cepaea nemoralis. NCBI lineage: Eukaryota > Metazoa > Mollusca > Gastropoda > Stylommatophora > Helicidae > Cepaea > Cepaea nemoralis. Next base: position 197,313 of record JACEFZ010020215.1, read on the forward strand.
CCGTCTCCTGGCTCCACACACACACACTACCCCACAGCTCAAACTGTCTGCCTCACAATTACCCTAGCCAGCTGACTTCTCCTGAGCTCCCCTTTAAATCACTGTCTTCCACCTTCCCCGTCTGTCCTCCCATTTGCACCCTCCGGGGACTTACTACCCCGACCTATTTTACCTCCGTCTATTATTTATCCTGGCGGGTAATGTCAATGACCCCAGGCATGTATCAAGGACAATAGAACAAGAGGACAATAGAATAAGAGGACAATATAACAAGGGGACAATAGAGCAAAAGGACAATTCACCCGGTACCCTTTGAGCCTGAGGCGGGCACCCTACCCTCCCGGCTACGGTTAGATCCAGCCGGGTAAGTTGGCAACCAAGCAACGAATATTGGCAGTAATTACAGGTAAAAACAAAAAGTGACCAGTAAGTCAGCCCCCCCCCCCCCACCCCCACCCCTTCCCCGACGGAGTACTGAATCCGCAGCTCCATACATCACTAGACCAACACGCTATCTCACGATCACCGAAACACACCGCAATGTCGGCTGTGGTTTACAAGTGTAGCGCTCTAAAAAATCAACAACACAGACTTAGCTACAGGTCGCAGGAGCTGCCAAAACTTGCAAAGATGTAAACAAACCATTGATTGTCTGGCAGAAAGTCTCTTCTCTCCCGCTTTCCTGTTTGCCTCTCAACGCTGGAATATGAATGAGATCTGGAGAGAGTTGTGGTATGTGTGTCATGCACGCGAGAGGGCGACCAAGGGATGCTAACTCAGGTTCTGGAGATGAGATGTTAGTGCTCGCAGGATGAGAGACATTGACTGTAGAAGAATGCGGGTAACGACGTAGCAGGACCCAGCTGTGCGTATGTGAAATGTTGGGACCATTATATCTCGCAACAGTATCCCATTATTCGTTGCCTATAGAGCTATAAAGAGGAGTACGGCAGGGAAGTGTGTTGTCCCCAAGCCTCTTCAACCTATACATACAAATAATTGTTAAACAAGTTGAGCTGCCTGGACTTAACATCAATGGAAGAATCATAAACAATCTTAGATATGCTGACGATACCGTGTTACTATCAGAAAGGGAGCAAGAGTTACAAGATCCGGTGGAACAAGTAAACAGACATAGTGCAGAATGTGGCTTGGATATTAACATCCAAAAAAACAAAAACTATGATAATTAGCAGTGGAAAGGAAAGATCATCAATGAACATCACAGTAAACGGGCAGATACTAGAAAAAGTAACAAGTTTCTCTTATCTTGGACATATAATAACAGATGATGGCAGAAGTGAAATGGAAATAAAAAAGGGAATAAGAATGGCCAAACATGCTTTCAACGGCATGAAATCAGTATTAACATCTAGAGAGATTAACAACGCATTAAAAATGAGAATTGTCAAATGCTACGTATATTCAACGCTACTGTATGGCTCGGAAACCTGGACATTGAACAAGCAACTAGACAGTCGCATAGAGGCCCTGTTGATGTGGATATACAGACGAATATGTCATATTTCACGGAAATAACAACAATCTAATGGAGAGGTTCTAGAAAAACTGGGAATGAGGAGAGAGTTGATGAAAGAAATAAAAAGGAGGCAAGTGAAATATTTCGGCCACGTTAAAAGACATGATACTCTTATAAAATCCATACTGGAAGGCAAGGTTGAGCAAGAGGTATACAACGATACAAATGGGAAGATAACATCAAGAGATGGACGAACATCAGCCTGACAGAATGTACAGTCAGGGCGAGAGACGGACAGTGTTGGAGATCCATTGGAGACGGCACCTGATTGATTGATCCTGCAGGAATGTGTGCTCGGAGGAATTGGTGACAAGTGAAATAATAAATAACAAATTCACACCAACCCTATGCTACCAATGTCAAACTTGGACATTATATAAATCACATTTACGCATAATCAACACATGCCAGATGAGATGCCTGAGGAGAGCTGCCAACTTAACAATCCGAGACCGATTAAGGAATGATGTTATCGGACAGACTGTGGGACCAACACCTTATGCCACATTTATTGAAAGACAGAATATTAAATGATTTAACCATCTCGTTAGAATGCAACACCATCAACTACCAGCATTGACGCTAGATCAAAGATAATTTGATACGAGAGTAAGAAGACGCCCGAGAAGAAAATGGATTCACGTCGTCAAAGATATTGTACAATCACACGGAATGACACTACCCAGTGCCACCCATCAGGCGCTGGAACCTCAACTATTCTCCCCACGTCGCTTGACGGCCAAACTGGAGGATGACGTGTGAACGCCAGCAGTTGGAATCAAACCTTCATCCCAACACGGTCATGCCATTTTCAGTGTAACATCCTATCCATACCCCCAACACGGCCATGCCATTGTCAGCGTAACATACTATACATAACCCCAACACGGTCATGTCATTGTCAGCGTAACATCCTATCCATACCCCCAACACGCTCACAGAAGAAAGGTTACAACATGGTAAGTTGCATGTTCTGTAGAAAAGGTTTCAACAACTACCAGTAGCAGCACAGACAATTACAACCGGTGGTGGTCACCCACCGAGTGCCTATTTCCCCATAAACATGTCGGTCTTCGATCATATTCTCAATGCGCCCTAAGATGTAAAAATGCTCTTTGCTTACTTTTCTATAAATACATTATTTTGTCAGGTCTTATATATAACTGAGCTACCGTATGACAGTTGATAGTGTTATCTGCTTTCTGTCAGCGCCGAATGTTGGGCGGCACTCATCAAACCCGACAACCCACATTGTGCCAACGGCTTCGGGCGGAGGAGTGCAATTTGGAGGGTGAAAGCCTTACCCTAGTGCGAGGAAATGCAACCTAAAGACTAAATGTTACGGCAGGGCAGACCAAACCCTAAGTCTTGGTCGGCAACTGGTCTAGGATTGAAGCTCCGACAGGCGGGCAGTTTGAGTATTAGTTTTCTGATCCGGCAGCTTCTGCAGCTTGTATTGTTACAGATGTATTGGTGTTACCTTTCCACTGGAGTAAACTAGACAGGCCGAGAGAGGGATCATGCTGCGTGGGCAACACATGGTCTGTAAATTCAGCCCAGGCTTTGTGTTATGGAGAGATATAACTCCAGTTTACAAACTATCGTCTGTCAAGACGGCAAGGTGCCACTCAGTCAGTCATAAATACATTTCATGTAATCTACATACAGATAACCTCTTCCTTGACCTATGACACAGCAATAGTTTGAGCATAATAATGCTGAGTCAGGAAGGACAGATAAAATATAAGTACTCTCAGACTGAGAAAGATAGAGCTAAATATGGACTTTTCTATGAAGATAACATGACATGTGAAGGGAATGGGTAAAGTTAACAAACAGGAAACAAGATAAACAGTGCTACACCGTGATTTCCGCAATAGTTTTGATTTCCCCTGTACTACAACTTCCCATAGTGGTAATCATATGGCTTCGATATTCTAAGTTTGATCTAACTATTCGAATACCATGATTTCCTGGCAGTGACACACTCATCATCGACCCCCTATGTGCGCCTATCCACAAACCTTCCCATCCCCAGGCAACATATCTGTACACCCGGTATATCGTAACCTGCTTAATTATCACGGCACCTTTCACTGACACGGAGAAAGTAAGCTTCTTTCTCCCGGTCTCCTTGCTTCCGTCGCCGCCTCAACATCGGCGGTTCGCTATGCCGCGGTGTACGTTATTGCTGCCATGTTGCCTTCTCAACATCCCATCTATGGCTAGAGGGGCTGCGCTCTTGCAGGCGCGAGATCGAATCTTACTCTCGGCTCATGTTATTGCTGATTTGGTCTCCCCTACCCTCGTCCTGTCGCTATCGAAGAGCGCGGTCCTGACAAGACGTCTTGTACCCCCGACCAGCGATTGTAATGGCAGTAGAAATGTGGTTTCTGAGGACAATGCAAAGAATACCATGGACAGGAAGAAAATCCAATGAGCAATTCCTGTCAGAAACAAATGAAAACTTTAATCTGATCAGACGTAGACAGTCAAGAAGTTTTAGGGCACGTTATGGGAAGAAATAAAGTATAGAACTTGGTGACAAATGGCAAGGCAGAGAAGTAATTATCTGGATGGCTTGGCCACATGACATTTTTGAGACAAGAACACACAGCTGATCCACGATTCTGGTGATACTGTGAGATGATGAAACATGACCTACCACGCTTATAGGCATATCACATGCTAATGATAATGATGATGATTGTTATCGACGTTTGGCTGCAGAGGTTGGATTTTGGGTGACATTTTATTTATTTTAGTAGGTTATTCCACAGTGTCCCTCAGCTCAAGTGTATTGTTCTTGATTGGCGGGGTGGGCACAAGACAGTAAAGGTTGCTTCCATCGTTGTGGGAGATTGGCTTGCATTTGCTTGGATGAGAGACATGTTTGAATTGTGTTGTGCAGGCAGAGATCTGGAGCATCTTAGAGCATCGGGTTGTCCCTCTCATCGTACCGAGTGTTTCATAGCCAGCACGAAGCTTTTTCGGCGGCATCACCTAATGTTTTAAGCGTCTGAGTTCTCGAATGTTCTTTTGTGCTGAGCTGCTTAAAATTTATCGTACGCAGAGTTGGAAATCAAAACTCTGGCTCTTGCCTATACGGCAAATAGCCTGACAGTATTCCCTTCCTGTCTCAGACTTGCGACCATGCCACTGTACTTATCCTCCCTGTCTCAGACTTGCGACTATGCCACTGTACTTACTTCCTGTCTCAGACTTGCGACCATACCACTTTACTTATCCTTCCTGTCTCAGACTTGCGACTATGTCACTGTACTTATCTTTCCTGTCTCAGACTTGCGACTATGCCACTGTACTTATCCTTCCTGTCTCAGTCTTGCGACTATGCCACCGTACTTCTCCGTTTCGAAGAGGTGCTGATCCTCGATTCTTAAATCGTATGGTACAGTCAGCTCAGCCACCGCTAACTACCTAACAGTAAATAAAAAACGCATCACAATGTCAGGTCGCTTCTGTCACAATGTCAGGTCGCTTCTGTCACAATGTCAGGTCGCTTCTGTCACAACGTCAGGTCGCTTCTGTCACAATGTCAGGTCGCTTCTGTCACAATGTCAGGTCGCTTCTGTCACAATGTCAGGTCGCTTCTGTCACAACGTCAGGTCGCTTCTGTCACAATGTCAGGTCGCTTCTGTCACAATGTCAGGTCGCTTCTGTCACAATGTCAGGTCGCTTCTGAAACCTCCAGGTTACTTCAAGGTATCTATTACTGTGTCTTAGATCTACCGCCAGCTGTCACTCTCGAACGCTTCTCTTTTAGTGCTTGTCTTTCTCCCAGGACAGACTTACATCTCAACCGTAATAAATCCGACAGACAAATGATGACGCTCGTCGCCTGCACACTCCTCAAGTGTTGAACAAACATGGCTGTCTGTGTGTGCAACTTGAGGATTGTTTGTTCAGTTCCCGAATGAGTGAACCTGAAAGTCTACACGGACGTCATACAAGGCCAGTCAGCCTCGGCACGGCTCTGTGTTACTACAAGCCTTCAGTGACACACGGACGTCATACAAGGCCAGTCAGCCTCGGCACGGCTCTGTGTTACTACAAGCCTTCAGTGACACATGGACCTCATACAAGGCCAGTCAGCCTCGGCACGGCTCTGTGTTACTACAAGCCTTCAGTGACACACGGACGTCATACAAGGCCAGTCAGCCTCGGCACGGCTTTGTGTTACTACAAGCCTTCAGTGACACACGGACCTCATACAAGGCCAGTCAGCCTCGGCACGGCTCTGTGTTACTACAAGCCGTCAGTGACACACGGACCTCATACAAGGCCAGTCAGCCTCGGCACGGCTCTGTGTTACTACAAGCCTTCAGTGACACACGGACCTCATACAAGGCCAGTCAGCCTCGGCACGGCTCTGTGTTACTACAAGCCGTCAGTGACGCACGGACCTCATACAAAGCCAGTCAGCCTCGGCACGGCTCTGTGTTACTACAAGCCTTCAGTGATACATGGACCTCATACAAGGCCAGTCAGCCTCGGCACGGCTCTGTGTTACTACAAGCCTTCAGTGATACATGGACCTCATACAAAGCCAGTCAGCCTCGGCACGGCTCTGTGTTACTACAAGCCTTCAGTGATACATGGACCTCATACAAGGCCAGTCAGCCTCGGCACGGCTCTGTGTTACTACAAGCCTTCAGTGACACACGGACCTCATACAAGGCCAGTCAGCCTCGGCACGGCTCTGTGTTACTACAAGCCTTCAGTGACACACGGACCTCATACAAGGCCAGTCAGCCTCGGCACGGCTCTGTGTTACTACAAGCCGTCAGTGACACACGGACCTCATACAAGGCCAGTCAGCCTCGGCACGGCTCTGTGTTACTACAAGCCGTCAGTGACACACGGACCTCATACAAGGCCAGTCAGCCTCGGCACGGCTCTGTGTTACTACAAGCCGTCAGTGACACACGGACCTCATACAAGGCCAGTCAGCCTCGGCACGGCTCTGTGTTACTACAAGCCGTCAGTGACACACGGACCTCATACAAGGCCAGTCAGCCTCGGCACGGCTCTGTGTTACTACAAGCCGTCAGTGACACACGGACCTCATACAAGGCCAGTCAGCCTCGGCACGGCTCTGTGTTACTACAAGCCGCCAGTGACACACGGACCTCATACAAGGCCAGTCAGCCTCGGCACGGCTCTGTGTTACTACAAGCCGTCAGTGACACACGGACCTCATACAAGGCCAGTCAGCCTCGGCACGGCTCTGTGTTACTACAAGCCGTCAGTGACACACGGACCTCATACAAGGCCAGTCAGCCTCGGCACGGCTCTGTGTTACTACAAGCCGTCAGTGACACACGGACCTCATACAAGGCCAGTCAGCCTCGGCACGGCTCTGTGTTACTACAAGCCGTCAGTGACACATGGGCATCGATACCTGACAAATTATGACTGTGATATTTGATTCCTAAGAAGAATACTCAATGTATGAGGAGGAGATAAGATCATGCATGAAGAGATCAGGACTAAAGTGGGAGTTATAGCAGCACTAAATTTTATTAGAAGGCAGCAAGTCAAATGGTTTGGTCATGCAAGTAGGTTACCAACTAACAGTATACCACAACAAGCAATGATGTACAAACCAGAGGGAAGCAGAGGAAGAGGCCGACCACTTATACGATCTACAGAGGGAATAGCAGTCCATGGGAATCTCCATACATAAAGCCTATAAGCGGGCACTCTCCCGCTGTTTATACTTCACCTCGACACCACAAAGTACAAGAAGAACAAGATGAGATGTGATGAGATGAAACCAACCAACTGTGTCTCTTCTGTGAATGTTCGTAGAGAAACAAATAGCTCTCTTCACGGATGCGAAGTCTGTTGTTTAAATACTGCAGAGAAGACACAGCGGAGAACTAGCAGACCTAAGAGCAGCACTACGTGAACATTGCCTGCAATCCAAAAATGGTTGTAATACATCTTACTTGGAAATGAAGAAGCCGACCGATTAGGAAGTTGGAAGACTACCCTAGCATGATACAGACATAACCTGTATTGAGGCCAAGAGATTCATAAGAATTATAGAACCAACTGGGAGTCAGAGCATCCTGGTCACGAGAAAAAGGATGTATATTACCAACTAACCAGAAAAGAACAAGTTACAATCTTCAGACTACCACCGATAGGCCACATTTACAACAGGCTGAAATATCACATGTTAAATAAACTAAAGTTAGGAGACACTGATGAAAGTAACGGTGGAGCTGGTAAAATGACGGATACACTTTTGCGACAGAAGTGTCCAACAGTACGCAGAACAGAGAAAGTTATTTTGGCCTACGTCATCTCCATTTGAGGACAAATTCTATGGGTGTGTCAACAAGCCTCAGTTCACTGCGGCTTTCTTTGCATTTATATGTGTCAGTGTTATAGTTACTTCCTGGTTCTATTCAATGCGGTCACTCCACACGCTTGTATTTACCTTAACCCGACAGGTCGACCCGATCCCGCGAAGACCCAGACAACAACCACTCGTGAAGTAAACAAGTAGGTCAAGGACACATTCTGCACGCCCCCAGGAGTGTCGGGTACATGGTGCAAGACCCATATTTTATGTTTTAAGACATGTATATAGCTAGGTTTATAATGTGATGAGCTCTGGCGGACGAGGGTTGAACACACGCACAGAGACCAGAAAGCTTCCATTGTTGGAACTCAACTCGGATCAGAGAGTTGCTTCTGGCAGACTCTTGTTACAGAACGTGGTGTTGATCCCTCGACTAAACTAAACTAAACTAAACTAAAGAATGCAGACTGAGGCGGCCAGCACCTGCAAGAAATCAACGACCTTCATACAGCCCAGGTCAGGGGATTCCCAGATGGAGAACGACGTGTGCAGTTATCAATAGATACAGCAAGGAGTTAGAGACATGGATGTATTTTGTCACCGGCTCTTTCTCGCTGCCGAAGTCATCAAAGAGAGAGATCAAAGAGAAGCCTGGAATACGAGCTGGAGGTAGGTCAGCATGGCCGAATGGATAAGAACGCGTATTCTTAAACATCCGGTGTGCTGATGCTGTAGGGTTCAACCCCTACAACGGGCAGTTGGAATAAAATGTTGACCTATCGTCCTTGATTATGGGACGTTAATTACAGGTACCCCTGCAGTCGGAGTGGGTTCGCATGTTGGCGAGGGACAATGTTAATAGGGAAAACTAATTCGCACGCAAAATTAAGTTCAGCACTACTAGAAATAGTGTGTATGGACTACACTTGAGTTCAAAGCTATTCTATACAAACGTTACAGTATTAATATTTAGGAGTAATAGAGAGAGCCGGTCTCTCTGGCTGTGGGGTTACAACACTTTCTCTCTGTAATCCCGTTTATCACGCAGAGGTCTCGTAGCGGAGCGAGAGCTGAGGCGGTTCGACCCCCGCTCGTGACTTGCGGGATACTGAGCCGGCCGCTCAGAAAGCAATGGCAAACTACTGAGTGTAATTATAACAGTGTGAAGGACTAAGAAAGACTGTTGGCTTCATATAAATAAGGTTTATTTCCATGGTATGACAAGTTCTATCAACATGGCGTCCTTTCAGTTTCAGGCCCTGATCTTGACTGCCCCCTGACAACCAACTACGTCACGACTTGAGCATCTCTCCTCTCATTCTCCCCCGATGCTCAATCGTGCTGTAGCCTTTTCCCACCAAACTCTAATACCCTACTTCTGTTACACCTCCCTCTGTTTACTAAAGAATTTTTCCTATAAAGGAAAAAATCTTTACTCCTAATCCCCTTACTCTATTCCCTCTTTTTCCTTGCCTCTCACAGTTCCTCTAATCTTCCCCAAACCAACTCCAACTTAAGTAAATATTCTATTTCTTTAACTCTTTCCCCTGCTATATAGTCAACCCACTTCTTCTTCGTTTCTGGCCCTTCAAACAAACATAACATATTTACATATCCTTAATAACATTTAAATCTCAACTTTATACAATACATCATAACACATCTTCTTAAATACTTCTTTTCCACTTCATAAGCAATCCGCTTACCATTTCAAACGCTGATACCAACTCCTTATTCTTATCACCAACACTACTAATTCCCCACTTTCAACTAACCTGAAATCACTTTCACACGATAGGAAGACAAAGAATCGGTGGCCACCGGTATTTAAAAGAAGCAGTAGAACTCTTTCTTACAAAAACCACACTTAGCTAAATCACACACACCTTTACCAAACCACACTCCTTTACCCTCCTATGTCATTTGAGACTTTATGTAATAAAGTCTAAAATAATTATATCTCCTACAGTACCACTCATTATGGTAAACGTTTACGCTGCTATCTACAGCATCAAAAACATTATTCACTTCCAATTGTCTATATATTACAGACACTACTACTTTTATGTCTCTGAACCTTACTTCAACCTCTCATTGTAATGTCAACCACAAAACATATCCCGAGGACACAATTAAAAAGGTCTATTATCCCTTAAGACCTCCTCCAACATTATACACATCATCTCACATAACTAATCTTCTCCTATACCTCACTCAGAATTCTCTCGCCGAAAATTTCAGCGACCCCTTACTGTCCATTTATTATGGGCATCTCTATTAAAAGCTCCCCTTATGCCGTTATCGACAGCAACAATCTACTACCCCTAACTCCTGTCTGTGACTGCTTGCAATCAACTTTATCTCAGTCCATATATTACGGACCCACAAAAACCCCTTGTCATTATGTCTCCACTATGTTCATTTCTTACTATTTTACTGTTATCCACAGTGTCTAATCACTCTTCAGATTTAAACATGGATTCAATTCATGTTTTTGCTATTTGTCTGGGGTAACCCGTTACCCAGTTCTTCTTCTATAACCCAGCAATCCTGTGTACATCATGGCTCTTCTGACCCCATGGAAACTATGTTTAAAACTTTCTCCTCATTTATCCCACTGCTATATTCACTAATCTTTTCTTCTCCCATCTGGCTTCCAATCCCATATTTTTTCCAATGCTGACTTTAGTGTAACTCTAAACTTTTCCATAACCATCCCCGGTATATGTTTCTACTACTTCACAACCATATCACCCTCATTATGCTGATTATCAGAGTAATATAATACCCATGAACTTATTCTTCACAAAGAGAATGTGTCTCTCTCTTAGCTCTCAGTAGTTTTATTAACTCTTTTCTGAACGAAGGTCTCAATTAAATCCCATATATTGTTTTTATTCCAGACTAAACTATGTAAACTAAACATAACTTAATTAACTACTATTTAACATACAAAACAGCGAAATAAAATCACAACAGGATATCATACCCCCCCCCCCCCCAAATTTTTATAACATCATTTATGTTTCCCCTCATATCAATTAAAGGTATGATGATGATGGTGATGATGATGGTGATGACGATGGTGATGATGAATAAAATAATACTACATACATCCTAATCTATTGTTACCTAATACTACTGGTCTCTTTTACGGACCAGTAGTTTGTATGCACAATTCTAAGAACACAATAATCCTATTTTAAAATAATAACAATCATTTTACAGGACCAAATCAAGCAACAAAAAAAACATTATACATGAGGCAATAAAACAATTGTCTTCTCGCTAAAGAGAAGGTTTTTAAAAAAATAACTCCCTTCAAATTAACTACGTACAGTGGCCCTTTAACATTGGCCTCCTATATGAGCTATTCATTCCACTATTTCTATAACCTAGAAAACAAAACACTTCACCGCCAAGTATGTATATCTGTTAACTACAGACCATCATAACGCGGAACAATACTTGTTCCCCTCAACCAAAATCACTACTCAACAACTGACCGTTCCTTTTTCTGGAAGTCAAACATTGATTATCTCCCCTCACAACATTTTACAAAACTAACTCTTAATACATCACCATATCTAGAATATCATCTTAAACAAGCTCTGTAAACTACAGGTCAACTCATTTTATCTATTACTAATGTGGCGATTATTCTAATGTCATCTCCATGTACCAGCCGTCATCTATCTACTAATTAACCTGTGGCTCGGCACACCAATTTTTTCCTTTGGATTTATACCAAACATCACTACTACTTCTTAATCATTATTACCGTTATCTACGGTATCTCCACTCTCCTACGTCCAACAAAACTTTGTCTATTTACTATAGACCTCCCACCAACACATCTACTTACTGTACCAATAACTAATTCTACTTTTAAGTTTCTTGTCTATCCGACGCAATTACTTAACGTATCATTGCTTTCTAACATCTCACCACGACTACTCTAAGCTATCCTCAAGTCTTTCCTAGCACTCTTGTATCGTGACGATAATCAAACCGGTCACCCTCCTCGGAACACGTTTTCCAACAATTATTTAACTAAGCTTATTTACCTCCGTATCTTTTACTCTTCTTCTTTCAGAACTGCAACCCACGCCACTTATAACTGACAGCAGACCTCACTTTTCTCGTTTTTCAGTATTAGGCATTCCTGCTTCGATATGTCCCTGTCAAGAATACTAAAAACGTTTTATGAAACGTCATTCAGAATGTTAACTCTCTTTCCGCCAACCTGTCATACAACTTCCATAATTTCCTTCCTACGTCAGACATCACAATTCTCTAATCACTTTCTTTCTATCTCTCAATTTTCGCATACTCTATGTTCCACGTTTTATCAACGTTCACTTATCAACCACTCTTCACATATTCACACGGACAGTGATACACAACCTCGCTCTCACCTCACGACTATTCTCGCATTCGCGACAACCTAACGTGTCCATACCATTACTTTAAAAAACAATTTAAACGCCAATTCAACATTCCAGCAATCACTCACCACAATCTAAGCGTATTGATCTCCTCCACACACATTGACATACGATATATCAGCGCCACTATTACATTTTGTCTATGTACTTCACTTAGGCAACGTCTTCAAACAGTTATACTCACGTATGAACAACGCATAACCAGACGAATTACTCTACAGAACTTTCACAATTCACTAGTTTCTTATTTCTACTTTACTCAATCATTCACTCCTATACGAAGGTCATACCCTATACATTACCTCTCGCAACTTATATCGCTTTCACAGCACTATCTACTATCTCTTCAAAACAAACCTCATTCCGCTGAACCACTAACCTCGTAACTATCATTCTACACTTCTCCACACAACAAGACTTAATCAGCTCTTCTTTCTCCACAAACACGATGTAACTCGTATTCTTCAAGCATCACTTCTACAGTCTTTTTCTCTTAATATTCTCGCGTTCAACTGGCTATTTTACACACAGGATACTCAATTCCTCCTCAATCTATATCTCCTCACCAGACACTCTCGGTTCACCTGTCAACCATACTATATTTTCTTCTCAAACCAACAAGCAAAACTATCTCAGACATCACGTCATAGCTCTGAGTCGAACCATTTCTAGTACGAACATTCATACTTAGTTTATCTCTCACCTTCTACTAATTCTGTGCTGAATCTACTCTCTTTTACTTACACCAGTTATACCTCACTCGACGTGATTAACTCTCTATATCTATCCATTCCGGACAAAGGACTATATTTTCCTTGTTTACTCTCCCTACATCGTAACCAAACAGAAGATATCCTGTATTACGTATCCACGTAGAATATCATTTGCCGTAACTCTCTATTCTCAACAACACTATCGACCTACTCTGTACCATGTGATACTACACCAAACAAAATTCATCTGTCTATTTTAGACAAGCCATATATCTATATGCTCAAACCGCAATTCTTCTCATAAGCCAAAACTATTCCATTTTCCTTCCTCACCCAGGGAATTTTAACCGTTATAGAGTGTGTCCAAGTTAAATATTTCGTTGTCTCTCAATACATTAGTATCGTCTTCTCCTACTATGTCATCTTCACTATCTGTTGTTCAACCTGTTAAAGTACTCAGGTCTTAAGGTCATAAGGTCTTCTATTTTTCCTAAGTCACTTTCTGTCGTTGAGTAAATTCCCGCTATCTGTCTACTATTATTCTTCTTCTTAAATGATTTCTTTCTTATTTCCTTTATTTGCGTCGGTCTGCTCACTGTTTCCCTGTATACCTTACGTAACGTTTGCACCTCCCCATTTCGTCTTCAGATGACACACTGACAATAGTTCCCTCATCAGATTCATAGTAGTAGTTCACCGCAGCCACGTCGATTCCATTCCCATAGTCGCCTTTAGAACGTCTGACTTTCTTTCTCTTTCTTGGTATTCGTCTCTTAGCCTTCCCTACTTTCTTGTCATACAAACCAGTATCTAGTTCTAAAGAGTCACTAACCAAAACTCTGTCCGTCTGTCCACCAGCAACTATACCGTATGAGGGAACATCACGCTTCGAGTTGGGATCTGCTCGTAGTGCAATTCTCTCATTCTCCGAATCATCCGTATTTATATCTGTTTCAGCATCACTATAATATGCGGCGGTAGGAATATCTTCTCCGTAACCTGAACTCTGACAGCTAATATTCCTACACCATTTGGGAATTAGTTTCATGTCTATACCTGAGGAACTTGACACGGTAGTACCTCTATTAACTATCATACTACTATTTCTTTCTTCAATACTTCTCCTCTTTGGCTTTCTTTCGTTCTTGGTTCTCGTCTGTCTATCTTTCTTAACTTCAACCTTGTCTCCCTTAGTCAAATGAGTTGGTTTTGACTGAGTTTCTATTAAGTCCGTTTGACTTCCCTTTGTTATCTTGCTGGCTAGTTGTACCTGGACCTTTTTCTCTACTGTATCTACCTGAGTCTGCGTACTATTTTCTATCGTATTACCTGCCTGCGTCTGTGTCTCTCGGTTTTTTTTCTTTACTAATAACGTCGTCTTCTTTTCCTGTTCAATCTTAACATTAGCAAGTACTTTAGGAGTCGTAGAATTCTTATCTTTGTGTTCTACTCTGTCCTTCGATCCTGACTTCAAATATTGTCTTTGTCTCTTTTCAAACCAGTCGTTACGTCTTTTTCTAGCGGTTGCACTGTGAGAGGGCCAGTCCCATGATTTCCTTGAAAGGTTTCTCTCACTCCCATTTTTGTATTTATAACAGCTATACCAGTCCGACCTTTCACTATTACGTCTGTTCTTCTCACCGTCTTTTACTCTATATACATCAGGCCTTGGTTCGTCATAACCATATTGTCTTCTGTCTTTATTACGCAATGGCTGTCTCCTGTTATTCTTTCCTACTCCATTACAGTCTACCATAATTCTATAAGGGTCTTGTCTAGTCGTTCTGTTCTTCAACGTTTCCACTAAAACTTCTCTACTTCAGTAATTGACACCTTTAATTCCCCCAACCATGTACTAATACGTTGTAATTCCACATACAAGTAATTCATTTTAACTTCCTTTGAAATTTCTATCAACCTGAAACAATATTTCTACTTTTTCTTCTGCATATTATTTGGTACCTGGAGAAAAATAAACTCGTCTTGAACTCAGCCGAAATTATGCCTGTTTCTCCACTGTGCTGTGATGGTTCTGCTGTGCTGAAATTTTATTATACAGACCAAGCAAACAACTTCACATTTGTAATTTACTAATTTAAGAAACACAAATCACTTATACCGTAAGAACAGTTCAATCAGTTAATAGGTGTACAAATTACCCTACTCTTGTTTCTCGATCCACACAAGATGTATTCTCCTAGGTTCGCCGTCAGGTTAAATTCAACGCTGTATTAGTTGAAACCAATCGCGCACTTCAGGTAGTTCGTTCCTTCTTCTAAGGTAGGTTCTCTTCTTGGGATGCCTCAGTACAGTACTTCAACCCTTGGTTGGGTCCCTTCTGAGATGGAGTACATCAAATCGACGTCTTGAGAACGACTCATACGTAACAGAGGCCAAAAGTATTAGCGAGCGGCTCTCATTTGTAGTAGAGCCCTGAGATAGTCTGACACGTCAACAAAACATTGGGCAATCCATGAAGTAATGAGGTATTTATTTGCTGTCTCGATTGTCTTTTACCAACGTTCTTTTTTTCCAGTTGTTAGCGCTCAGAACAAAACCTATTAACATTGAGGCTGAACTTGATTGTCTTATTGAAAAGTTCTTGCTCACCTGAAACAACGATCAGACTGGATTGCCCTTTAGCCAAACTCTTGCTCGCTCAAGACACGATTAAACTGGGCCGACTTTCAGCACACTCCTGCTCGCTCGAGATATCGATTTACTGACTTGAGCTTCAGCACACTCCTGACACGTTCGGCAGAGAAATGGACAAGAGGAGTCGTTAGGATGGTGTTTACAGTTGATGCTCGCCGGTTTGATGACAATCGCAGGCGCTGCAACCTGTTATGGCAAGTTGGTCTTCAGCCTTTTCTTGACGCCAATTAAATTTTAATATCAAGTCTTAAAAAAAACTTACAGACAACCACCCCTGGCCGGGCTTTTGGTTGCTGTACTTTTCTCAGATAACTTATTGGCCATTTTTCCAACTGCGCTTTGTTATGTTCAATACTTGTTTAGAACCGTGCCGAAATTCTGTTTCTGGCGATCGACACAAACGGATCAAGGATCTTGAGCTACTTCGATGTATTATATAGTAGACATCGTTTTTAGACTCCGCGATCTTATTCAGTAGACAGCATTTTGAGACTCCGCGTTGTTACTCAGTAGACAGCATCTTGATACTTCGCGTTGTTACTCAGTAGACAGCATTTTGAGACTTCGCATTGTACCAGGCTCGAATCCTGTGTCGTGGGCTCCAAAATTCGTAGTATAACAGTGTGAAGGACTAAGAAAGACTGTTGGCTTCATATAAATAAGGTTTATTTCCATGGTATGACAAGTTCTATCAACATGGCGTCCTTTCAGTTTCAGGCCCTGATCTTGACTGCCCCCTGACAACCAACTACGTCACGACTTGAGCATCTCTCCTCTCATTCTCCCCCGATGCTCAATCGTGCTGTAACCTTTTCCCACCAAACTCTAATACCCTACTTCTGTTACATAATCTTGCCAAGAGATCAACATACAGCTGAAAGATGCTGGTGTTGACAGCTAAGTCCTGTAAAGGATATGCTAAAAAAAAAATAAAATAGAGAGTGCAAAAAGAAACGACATTTCTTGAATATCAAGGAAACGGAAACGATGATCAAATTAAAGACAAAAACAACACTAGTATTTGAAATAACAACAGAAGAGAACATATTTAACGAATACATTCACATACTTAGGAGCAATCATAACATCAGATGGAAGATGTGTGACAAAGATTAAGAACAGGACGGGTCAAGCAAGACTCGCGTTTCAGAAAATGGAAAGTTTCTTATGTAATAATAAGTCACTGTAATTAAATGTCAGAAAAGGAGTGCTGAAATGTTTGTTAAATAGAACCTGTTTTTCTGTACTGCAGTGATTCTTGGAATGTAAATGAATAAAGTAGGAGGAACTTTAAAGCAAGATGTGGTGTTCCCGAGACGAATGTTGCGAATTCATTGGACTGTCAGAGTAACTAACAACGACTGCCTGAAAGAGGCTAATAAAACTAGAACAATATATATACAACAAGAAGAAAGACAAACAGCTTTCTTCGGTCACGTGATGAGAAAAGAGTCATTAGAAAGCATCGCGACCACAGGAAATACGAGAAGCCGGAGTCCAAGAGAGATTAGCATGGGTGGCCAAAGGTTGTTGAAGATTTAAAACAAAAAAACCAAACAAGTTGAAGACTCTCTTCGCGCGCAGTGAGGATCGCTTGGCATGTGGTGCTTTCTCCATATTTGCATAGACCACCTGGCACTGGAGAGACAATGTGGTCGGTGCCAGACCGGCCGTTTTAACTTCCCAAGACATTTCAAGGTACTAGTTTAGGATGAGCAGATCCATGAGTCCAGGTTGTGTTAACAAACCTAACTACGATGAAGACTTGAACCGGCAATCACCAGGCCGAGAGGCAAGTGTGGTCACCACTGCTATAGTATCACAACATAATCTATTTGTTAAGTTGTATATCTCAACATTATTACAACCTAATCTGTGAGTTTAGTGTCAAATCTATGTAGACACACAACATAACCTATTTGTTTAGTTTCAAATGTTTAGAAACACAACATAATCTATTTGCTTAGTGTCAAATCTCCCAAGAAACACTAACTATTCCTTTTCCCCAGATCTTCTTCACCAGCAAACACTGATGCAGTAACCGCGATCAAGTGCACGACTTGGTGTGTCGAAGCGTTTCCGTTTCTTTGCGTGGAACTAATGAATAAGAAGCAACACCGCCACATGAATCCTTGGAATAATAAATTATCCTTCAAGAAAACGAATACAAAATGACGAGAACTACGTTTTATGTGTTTATAAAAAATACGCCTATTTGAGCCACAACGAAACAAAGTTGTCATTGTTACTTCTACTCGATATTTTTCAGTGCTGCCTTCCCGAGTTGAGTAAAGCTGTTGTAATGTATGGCTCCCCCCCCCCCCTCCCCACCCGCCTCTGGGCTTTAAGCTGGAATCTGTTTACAATTATTTGTTTAGTTACATGTCCTTCACAGGACGTAGCTGTCAACCCCAGTATTTTGGCTGTTCGTGATTCCTGGGCAAGTTTTACGTTCAGTAGTATTCCATTGCTTTCTGAACGACCGGCACCTATATCTTTTTCGAAAAAAAAACAGCACCGCTGTGTGTCGAACCTGGGTATACGGGATTAAGAATCGGGTCCGTTACGCCTTCACCACGGAGGTAGGGCTGTTGGAAATAAGACGACTAAACCCTGCGGAGGAGACATGACCCACCTGGGACTGATCCAGAACTATGTGTTCTGAAAGCTGACCCGGTTCTATCCTAATAAGCCTCTCCGCGTGAGAATTACTTATGGACAAGGAGGAGGTGGTTGTGCGGCTGTGGGACCAGGTGGAGAAGGTAGGGGAACAGACTGAGAACCAGAATGTGGAAAAAATAAGATTTCGGGCGATTGGTAAAGGTTCTGGAAGAATCTCAAAACTGAGAGGGAAAACAGAAGAACTGTACATCAGAAAGCTGTGGGTACGATTAGTAGCGTGACTCTTCGCTGGCTGTTGAACGAGGGGACGGAGTGAGTATGGAAATGTTCTGAGTGCAGTGATGTCAGTTCTTAGCTCAACTCAACTCATCTCAACTCAACTGTGAAAGAGAGGGGAAAGAGAAATCTGCGACTGTCCCAATACAGTTTGTACTGAGATACCCCGTGGGTAAATAACTCAACACCAGGCTCACCCCGACAGACGCAAGCTCTTTTCAAAGCTCAGACGACCTGAATGCCAGTGCCGAGTTAACACTCACATTCTTCCATGAGATTCGCTAGCAAACCAGCCCGCTTGACTCACCCGGCGATTCATGAAAGGAAACTCCAGTTTGAGGTAAGACTCTTGGGCAAGCATAATCTCTTATAGGGTCATTGCGGCGTTCCGCTGGCTGGAGGACAAACAGTTCACGCCCGTGAAGGACTCTCTGGTCATGATGAGCAGGGCGCAGACAGACACGCTTCAATGAAACAATCAACGATAGGGACCATCTGTTGCATATTTTATGTTCCCCAGGACATGCTGGTGTGATGGGAAACTAGCAGGCGGACAGATTGGCAGGGTCTGTGTCAAAGACTGCAATAGAAGGGGCGGAGGTATGCCCCAAGAGAGTACACCAACGGGAAGAGTGGTCAACCTCAAATAGAATAGAGGTGATGTAGGGGCAGGGTAGGTGAGAGAATAGGGGACTATTAACTAGTTCTCTCATGAGACACGAAGACGTTGACCAGATAGTCAGCACTCTGGTCACGACAGAATCACGCCTACATAATAGCCACGATTGCAAATCACCAAGAGACAGCTAATGTAAGCGTGCCAAGCATCACGGCACGCTTACGTCCGAAGGACGTGTCAAGGTCCTTCCGCGTGGTGTGTAACCACGGGAAGCCAACTAGTCAGACCGGGGACTGACATTGTAGAGAGCAGATCGTTAGATATTGATAGGAGTTTTGTGTAACCAAATAGATAGAGATAGCATTAGAGTTTAGGAAACTAGTGACAGGCAATTCTGTGGCTTTGTGTGTGGTTTGATAGCGACTGGTATGTACTTGTAAAGAGCCTACGGCAATAAAATGTACCATGTAATTCCTTTCACACGACTTGCAAGTTTCTTGTGTGGTGTGAAAGAAGTAATCCGATGATGCCTGTCACATGAGTTGTTGACAGGCAAGGATTAATGTGGTGTCAGAAGTGTGGCTTGGACGAAAGTTCAAGCTAATACACTCACCCACGGCTCTTGACTAAGGTTACAAATAGTGAAGTAGTGAATTTAATTTGTGTCAGTAACGATGACGTCTGCAAACTAGGTCAAGTTGCTAACGAAACGGTGCCTATCGTGACGAAA
The DNA here is from genome assembly GCA_014155875.1 of Cepaea nemoralis. Taxonomy (NCBI): domain Eukaryota; kingdom Metazoa; phylum Mollusca; class Gastropoda; order Stylommatophora; family Helicidae; genus Cepaea; species Cepaea nemoralis. The sequence goes on from JACEFZ010020215.1 coordinate 217,250, forward strand.
TATTGTTTATTTGTGTTTATTAATATATTATTTACTTAAATTATGTGTTCTTCAAAGTTGTAAGTATTGATATTATTATTTTCTTTCTTTATTCATGTAATTATTCATGTAATTATGTATTTATTTATGAATAACTATCAACTATGATTCATGGCGGAGCGATACACAGCCAGCAACATTATCGATTTGTGGAAGCTAAAAATAGCGCTGCGCCTCTGACGTATTCCGACTGACGAACAGTTGGTCTGCGCCATTTGCATTCAGCGTCTCACTGTTTACAGATTTCCAAGCTGCTGCCCGCCTGAATCTTTACTTTATACAACCTATTATTTGTTTATTTCAAGTAGTAATTGAATATATTTATTTATTTAAACAATATTATTATATTTTTATTTATTTCAAAACAGTTATTGATTGTTTTTTTTCGTACTTTTTCTTGCGTTTACCGTCACGAGGGTACTACTTTCAGGCAGGCGAGTTAGACTTGGTCTGCACAACACTTACATAGATTAAATTAGGTCAGTGACGAAAGGCATAAATAAAAGTTAGAACGAAGACAGGACATTGACAATTTAATATTAAGTTAGCTATATTCTGTTTGTTTGTGGGTATGTCATTGTCATTGTTCTAAGTTGTCGAATAATATGTCGATTTGCTATGTGTTAATTGCTGCTGCTCTGTAAACCAGGGTGAACAACAGCAGAATAGAAGATTCTTGTGTGTGCGAAGTACCAAACAGGTGACCTAATTAGAAGATCTCGTTTCTGTGCTGAAGTGGCGAACAAGGTGACCTGTGTTACCGGATTGTTGTTCCCTGATTCTCGGGAACATTAAGTTGAGTAGAACTCAATATTTTTGGCATGCAATGTGATTAATAGTGCATCTCTTTTTCAGCTTGTGATGCATTAGCATACTTTTGTGCTCTATTTTTTCAGGATTAAATTTTTCAGGTATATATAAAGAGTGCAAGTTGCGGTGCTCAGATATTAAGTAACATAACAGAGCAAATAAAAATAAGTGATTAGAGAGTTCAGCATAGGTCAACGCTTGCTAATTACCTAACAACATGGCAACATTAGAAGACTTTATAAAAACTGGTAAGCAATTACAATACACAGGTAAAGAGCTGGAACAATATGCTGATCAGAAATTTAAAGAAGCAAAAGAGGCTGAGACTGCTGAACGTATACGAAAAGAGAATGCAGAAAGAGACGAACGCGCACGAAAAAGAGAACAAGAAAGACAACATCAGAAAGAACTAGCTGAAATAAATAAACAAAAAGAATTGGACATCAAGCTAAAACAGTTAAAACATGATAAGGAAATTAAACTGAAGGAATTAGAATTAAAGCAAAAGCAATTAGAACAGGAAAGAGAACTAAAGCAAAAAGAGATAGATGTTAAGGAAAAACAAATTCAAGTAGAATCAGAGACACAGTTAAAGATGAAAGAAATGGACGTAGACTCACACGCAGAAATCTCTGCCACTAAACTAAAAAGTCAACAAGAAGAAAATAAGTTCAATAAATACAAAAACATTATCAAACCATATTGTAAAGATGATTCCATATCAGCCTGGACAGAAAATGTCGAGTATCAATTTAAATATCACCAAGTTCCAATAGAAATGTGGGCTATGATTTATATGAAGAACCTGAGTGGTGAGCCCCTTAAAGTGATAGAGTCAATACCAACAGATCTTAGATCTAACTATCAGTACATCCATGATAGGATAATGCAACACTTTTTACTTGATGCCCCTGGGTATCAGGTTCAGTTCTCAAATTTAAAACCTAAACCTAGTGAGACTTTCAATGATTGCGTCTCAAATGTTCAGAGTGTACTAGATAGATGGCTTCAAAGCAGCTAACATAGGAAAAGACTTTGATAGGCTCAAAAATTTAATAGCCATGGATAAAGTCATATCCACTATACCATCTCCTTTTGCTAAATTTTTGCAGCAGTCAGACATTGAGAACATAGAGCAGTTCGAAAAGAAAGGATCTGCATATTTTTCTTCTAACAGAGATATTTTTAAGACCTCAAATGACTCTGAAATAGTTGCTTTTGTGAAAGACCAGCCTAAAAACTATCAGAGTAACAGAAAACCCTTTCAGAAATCTGACAAGAAAGATAGAAAAGTGTCAAAGTGTATTTACTGTCAACTTTTGCATGACACTTATTCTATGTGTGACAAATCGCCAAATTATCCGGCGCATCTTGAAAATGTTATCAAGAAGCAACAAAATAAAAGATCTGCATACAGGCGTGCAATCAAATGTTTTTTTTGTTCCAGCTATGGCCATTATTCAAATAAGTGCCTGGGCCGTCAACGTATGAAAGCCAACAATGCTATTTTGATTGATACATCTTCTGATAGTGGTAGTGAGACTGAGTGTGAGTTGAAAATGTATTACCTTTCAGGGAATCTGTAGATGTATGTTGTGTGAACGATAGTATTAAGCTTTGACAAGTTGTGAACGATGTCACCAATTTCATGCAGACGCAAAATTAGAATGTGGACATACAGTACCATTCTCAACTGAGAGTGTAAATGCAGCATTAGCCTCCAGAGGCAATTTAGTGTTCCACAATGCAAGGGTCAACGATAGACCATGCCAATGTTTGCTGGACAGCGGCAGTACCCTTATTGGTCTTAGGAAGGAACTGGTGAGTCCAGGTGATTATACAGGCGACTATGTCAAATGCCGAACCTTTTCGGGTAACATTGAAATTTACCCTTTGGCCAAAGCCCGTATTAACACTCCTTTCCTTTCGGGTACCTTTACTTGTGCAATACTTGACAACCCTTGTACTGATTTGATTTTGGGTTGCTTACCCCAACTGAAACAATGTACTAGCGATGAAATAGCTGCATGGGAAAGATTAAATGCAGCTAATGCAACTACTAGAGCAGACACTGTAAAACATCAAGACACACTACAAGATGAGAGATTACTGTTGCTTTCTCCAACTGGCACAGATGATACCAACAGACAAAAATTCATAGAACAGCAGAAAGCTGATCCTAGTGTGTCTCCTTATTTAAAATTACTGAAAGAAAGAGCCAAAGTGACCAAAAATGCCTCATGGTTCTTTAAACCTAATAATGGCTTTCTTACTAGATATTTTACAACTGATAACCATGAGAATCAGCAAACGGTGCGACCTGTACAACACCGCCTAACTGTGCCAAAAACTGCACATGAGTCACCGCTTGCTGGTCACCTGGCATACGACAAAACCAGGGCTAGATTTCAGGCTCATTTTCATTGGCCAGGGTTTTGGAATGATATAAAATTATTGCATCGTTTTTGTATTGTCGGTCAACAATTATTCCATAAGGGTAGACATCTCACAGCTAAAGTACTACCTTCTACTCTGGCTTCTAGACCTTTGAGAGGGAGGGTCAAATTTACCAATACACAAACAAGGGTGCTTGAACAATTGGTCGTAAACCAGATCAAAACATACTTCAGTTACTTCCAGACAAATAAAATGGCAAGGACCATTCAAGGTGGTATGTGGATTTTCAAATGTTGACTATGAAATATCGATAAACGGACACTTAAAGATATTCCATGTCAACATGTTGAAACTTTACTTTTCACGACAAGAGACAGGAGTAGAGACAGACGAACACAGTGCACCCACACCTAATAATAAGACGACAGACATACATAGCGCAACTACACTAGTTAGCGGGACTGGCAAATCCGACAAGATGCATACATTTAGTGAGCTTACAGAATACGCATGATATATGTTTCCATACTGATGACTGGACAACACACTTACTGAAACTAAGACATGTCTTTGACAGAGTGCGACTCTTCGGTCTCACTGTCAAACCGAGCAAAGTTGAATTAGGCCTAAAAGAAATTCAGTTTTGGGTCATGTCATTTCACAGGGTCAACTTAAGACCGACAATAGAATTATTACAAAAATTATGAATCTGACCATGCCTACCACAAAGCAGCAGGTCAGAAGCCTTTTGGGATTATTATATTACTATAGCAAACTAATACCAAATTTAAGGGAAATTACAAGTGTATTTTCCAATGTTTTAAAAACATCTGTAAAATGAAATGTTAAAGATGCATTATTAATTTCTGCATTGTCAAAATTGAAAATCCTTTTTAGTAATGTTCCAATCCTCCGCTTGCCTAATCCTAGGCTCGTTTATTATTCTAGGACAGATGCCAGCAGTACTAGGCCAATTTTTTGAGGGCATCTTCCACCCGATTTGCTACGTGAACCGTAAGATCACACCTGCTGAGTCCAGATATTCCAGATCAGAGTTGAAAAACCCTAAGCGTCATCTATGCGGTGAGAAAGCTCCATCGATTTCTGGCAGATGTTCACTGCATTGTCCCGACTGACAACTCCCCAATCACTGTCATACAAAGTGGTGTGCATCGGAATGACCGTATATACAGGTGGTCGCTAGATCCATCTGAGGTAGAAATACCAGAGATTCCACATAGGTGTGTAGAGTAATAATTGGTAAAATAGTACAGTATAGTATTCTATGTAAAATATTGTATGAATACATAGACATTGTAAGCTAAACTATGTACTAAGAACAGTGATCTACCATGTGTCCGTAGACATCAAGAGAAGAACTGTGCTCCGAAAAACAAATATATCACCGTGTGAACTGGAACAGCTCGTTAATGACTAAGCTCCATATGTGTCCGGTGAATCATTTGTGTTAAGCAAAGAAAAACTGTGTCAGAACTGTCCATAAATACAGACACTAAGAATACGGGTCTACGACACAAGCGAACTCTACAGATGCCATACCAATAGGACACAATTATGACTGTGTATTGTATTTAATATACCCAGGACAAGTGTAATTATACAGTATGCCAATGAAAGCAATTTCTGAACATTGGGGCAACAACTAACCTGGGGTATTTGAATACTATGTATATAAATACTTATTGTGATATGTATTATAATATTTTAATAGTGTGATAAATTATAGGTAGAATAGGTAACTGTAATTTACACTTAGAGTTAGGAAATAAAATAGTTTTTATTTTTGTTTAGTAGTTTACATAAATCATTACTTTACCCACCTACTTACCTTAAAAGTAGAATAGATAGTAGTTTGGATAAAAATAGTACCATTTAGGTTATTACATTCCACTTTGTTTCATTTGGTGTCATTCCATCTTAATGAACCATTCCATTTAACAAACATGATCATTTATTATTATGATTAATTTACACCATAATAGGATAAAAATGTTAGACAATTAAATATACATCATTTACACCATTTAGATTATGAATATCAGTCATATATTTTTTTTTTGCATTTAAAAACATCAGTCATAATTTTGTCACATTTCACATTACCCAATTTAGAAAGGTACATAACTCATTACATTTCACATTACCCATTTTAGAAAGGTACATAATTCATTACATTTCACAGTACCCATTTCAGAAAGGTACATAACTCATCTCACATCAATTTCATTTTAAATAGTTAGATTACATCCCTTAAATTAGATAAATATTAGGATTAATGTAAGCATATCTTAGGATTAATGTGGCAAAATAAATTAAAATAGTTAACACATTAAATACACATTTATAGAAGTAGTAGTAGTGTCAGTAGTTAGAGTATGATTACAGTAAAATATAGTTGGTCACAAGACCAAGGGTATAAACCATCAACCCTTTGTACTTACATGTAAATATGTTGTATATATATGACTCGTGCAGCGATTTACGCACAGTCATTGAGCTCAACTTTCTCAAACTGAGCCGAACTTGTACAGTGTCACTCCAAGGTTTTTAAATAATTGGGAGGGTGAAAGATGTGTGACATAAGTGTGAAAGTAAAAGATGTGTGACAGAAGTGTGAATGTGAGAGCGAATGTAAAATATAGAAGAGAGAGTGAGATTGGTCAGCGGATTTTTCTGCCGCTCAACGCGACTTTTTATTTTTTGTCTGCGTCAAATATTTGCGTTCAATGTTGAAAATGTGCTGTGATGAATGTGTTGTGTGTAGTTTAGTTTAGATCTTAGATAAAGTATTTTAGGTCTCATAAGACGGAAACGTAGTCACGAATTAGTGTTATACACTTGTTTGTGGCCAGCATTTAACCGAATTATGGCACTTGAAAAACTAACTTACATACACATTATGGATAGATATACATGTTAGAAGGTAGACTATATTAGTAATTACATCCAAACACGCAAACAACCAGAAAAACAAACATATAAAATGCAGACATATTTCATAGATCAAAGGGAGATAACTTCGGGTCAGGGGACATAATAGACAACGAAACACTAACTTAGCAGTGAAATATAACTTTACACGCGGAAGCGAAGTAGGTAAAGCCTGTCGCACACAGCTTGGGTAATGGTTGTTTAATATTATATGGGGGACATGAAGCAATTCATGTGTTGACCCTAAGAAAGTCAACTTTGTATGGGTAGTAAGTTAATTTACTATTGGAGGGCAGGTCTTATAAGACAACGGTCCGGTTCAGACATACCTCTAATTAATATAATATTGCGATTGAGAAGAGGGCTCACGCCAACCAGACAAGTTTGTGGCGATTGCCAGTAGCCAAGTAAAGTCATACTACATTGTGACATTAGTCAGTAGAAGTCTATGTAGTTACCCAAAGCCAGGTTATCTACAGTCTTTGACAAAAATTAGAGACACTAATTTTTTAGAAACCTCTTGCGTCACAACCAATGACTCAAAGTTGATGACGCAACACAGGAGGGGAGGGTGTGTGTCAAAGACTGCAATAGAAGGGGCGGAGGTATGCCCCAAGAGAGTACACCAACGGGAAGAGTGGTCAACCTCAAATAGAATAGAGGTGATGTAGGGGCAGGGTAGGTGAGAGAATAGGGGACTATTAACTAGTTCTCTCATGAGACACGGAGACGGTGACCAGATAGTCAGCACTCTGGTCACGACAGAATCACGCCTACATAATAGCCACGATTGCAAATCACCAAGAGACAGCTAATGTAAGCGTGCCAAACATCACGGCACGCAGAAAGCCGAAGGACGTGTCAAGGTCCTTCCGCGTGGTGTGTAACCACGCGAAGCCAACTGGTCAGACCGGGGACTGACATTGTAGAGAGCAGATCGTTAGATATTGATAGGAGTTTTGTGTAACCAAATAGATAGAGATTAGCAATAGGGTTTAGGAAACTAGTGATAGGCAATTCTGTGGCTTTGTGTGTGGTTTGATAGCGACTGGTATGTACTTGTAAAGAGCCAACGGCAATAAATGTACCATTCAATTCCTTTCGCACGACTTGCAAGTTTCTTGTGTGGTGTGGAAGAAGTAATCCGATGATGCCTGACACATGAGTTGTTGACAGTCTGCATCGTTTGGGTTGTGTACTGATGCATTTTAAGGTAGTGGTCAGGGCCCTTTGGGAACACGTAAACACCGTGGGAAAACACCGAAATCATGGACTGGAGGGAATGATACGACAGACAGTGACCAGAGGATCTGGCCGACACTAGGTAATTTGAGGAAAGACCAGATGGACACAGATGACCTCGCAACCTAACATAACCTGATTTACTCTAAGATGGTCAAGTATGCTCAAGAGCCACAACCTCCATGGTATGATCTCTATAACTGGGGGTGCGAACCTCTTGCTTAGACAACGCATCCAGAAGAGCGAGTAAAAGTGGGTAGATATTGAAAAGATCACTGGGAAGGGAGGCAGAGGCAGACCAAGAGAAATGATGCTGGTTGGAATGAGACGGTGGCTTGGGGTGGGGGGGGGGGGAGATCCTTAGCAGAGTTGATATAGAGCACCAAGGACCGAGATCTGGGGAGAGACACGAACACTTACGGCAGCTGGCAGAGTACATGGGCATGTTGGAGACTTGGAGATGGATGTTGCATCGGAGGACTGAGTATACATAAGACTACCCGATGTGCGGGGGTGTCGAATGTGATAACATAACATAACATATTGTTGTTTGTCCATCAAGAATGATGGTGACCATTCATTTCATCCAGTGGGGTTGAAAGTATGGAGTCATGAGTTCTAAGATGTCCGATAAGGCCTGTTTTGGCTCGAAATGTTCTTTGACAATGTGGGCAAAGAATGTTTGACATTCCAGGAGGAGGATCTCCTGCAGTAGTTTTTCTGTCCAGCTTTTTCTTCACAGCTCTTGCAGTCCTGGTTGCTTCACAAGTGACTGCACCCTTGCGTAATGATGTACGCCTTGAATTTCGGTCTTTAGCAGCAGTCTCCTAGGTGTCATGATGAATTCCAACAGTTTTCAGTGAGATTTTCAGTGTCTTTAAAGCGTTTCCTCTGGCCGCCTTATGAGCGTTTACCACAACGCAGCTCGCGGTAAAAAAAATATCGTTTAGGGAGCCTGTGATCTGGCATGCGAGTTAAGTGACCAGCCCAGCGACTCTGATTCTTCATTAGAGGATAGATACTGGGCATGGACGCTCTTTCTAGGTCTTCAGTGTCTGGGATCTTGTCTTGCCATTTAATCTTCAGTAACTTCCTAAGGCAGACTGTGTGGAAGTGGTTTAGTTTCCTAGAGTGTCGCTGATAAACAGTCCAGGTTTCACAAAAACATAACATAACATGACATGACATGACAAGACATGACATAACATAACATAACATAACATAACATAACATAACATAACATAATACAACACAACATAACATAACATGATATAACATTACATAACATGACATAACATGACACAACACAACATACCATAACCTAACATAACATAGCATAACACAACATAACATAACATAACTTAACATGACATAACATAACACAGCATATGATAACGCAACATAACATAACATGGCATAACATAACGTAACATAACATAACATAACACAACATAACATAATATAACATGACATAACATAAGTAACTTTTTCAGAAAGTTTGCCACTGTTTTCTGAATGAGAGGTCAGAATTTAAGTCCAGCTGACTGGTCTGTGGTCAGGATTGAGATTCAAAACAATGTTTTCCCGTGATGAATTAGAATAACGAAGACACAAACAATAAATTGCATGATTTATTGCCTGGCATATTTCGCTGCATCTCGTCAGGTACATACTGCAGAAATCACACAACTTACGTGAATTAACTAGATAAATCCTTCAAACTGAAATATACACATGTTCGCACAGTAATGTCGATTTTCTACCACGGTAATTTTAAACTGACTAACATGTCTTTCTGCTTGCACAAGGACGGCTTACGAAGGTTGATTATTATAGCTTCAGCAAACTTTAACAATCGACTACTTTGTGTGTTGAACAACACACGGAAGGCACTGTTTGATTGAGATTGAGATTGTGGCATGGAGGAATATAATCAGCGGAGTTGATCCAGACAACCACAGACCGAGATCTGTGATCAGATGCTGGATGGATTGAGACGGTGGTATGGCGGAATATCATCAGCGGAGTTGATCCAGACAACAACAGACCGAGATCTGTGGGAAATCATGAACACCTACGCCAGGCGGTATGGCACTTGATGATGATGATGATGATGATGACCGGTATAGGATTAAACCGCCTACCTCAGCACCGTTAAAATGTGAATAAAATTAGTGGAGTTGCAGTGCAGGTCTAGAAAAATAAACAGTATAAAATAACACAAAGTAATGCAGCTTTACAGAACAGAATTATGAAACATACAGGACTTTGCGGCGACTAGCCTTCATCAGCAAACAAATACATTAACAAAACGCAACTTATAATCCCGGAGAAGACCCTCCAGTGACTACATTAAGGCACGATAACGGGATGAGAAGAATAAAAAGATGAAACAATGGCAGCAATGAAGAGAACATGAACATTTAGCAAACATTTCGCATTTTCCCATCTGTTTATTCTTCTCATCCAGTTCTTATGCCGTAATGTAGTCACCGGAGAGTCTTCTCCGTGAGGATATGTTGTGTTTTGTGTATGTATTTGTGTGTTGATGAATGCTAGTCGCCGCAGCGTCCTGTACTTTTCGTAATTCTATTCTGTAAAGCTGCATTACTTTATGTTATTTTAAACTGTTTACCCCAGCACCACCGGTCTCTGTGGCTAAAGGGCTTGCGAACACGGTTTGTGAACCCGTATACCCGGGTTCGAAACACGGCGGTGCTGGTTTTTTTCGAAAAAGGTATAGGGGCCGGTCGTTCAGAAAGCAATGGCAAACTACTGAACGTAACACTTGCCTAGTACATCAACAGCAGCTGAAAATGCTGGTATTGACTGCAACGTCCCGTAAGGGATACGCAACAAAATAAAAAAAATAAAAAACCCCAGCACCGGAAATTTAAGAATACACTTTATTTTTTTTTGCGCTCGCTCGCTTTGAACTAAAGTGTAGTCCATACACACTACTTCTAGTAGTGCTGGACTGAATTTTACGTGTGGATTAGCTTTCCCTATTAGCAGTGTCCCTCGCCATCAGACGAACCCACTCTGACTTCAGAGGTAATATACATATTGTAACGGAACAAATACAGAGTGCTGGCAATGAACACTACACACTACTAGCTGATCTGCATACCCATCTACTCTTACCTTCGTCTCACGTCTCTATCTGAAATCTCACAGGCGAATGTGAGCAGAAATATCTGAAATATCACAGGCGAATGTGAACAGAAATATCTGAAATCTCATAGGCCAATGTGAACAGACACCATTCGGGAATGTGTCTGCTGACTGGGAAGTGAAAACGTGGCTTCTTAGTACAAGGTCCGGCTGATATGAGAAAATTGCCTTCAATACCCGTGTTTAATATTCGTGGTTTAATTTTCACACAACAAAGCATGAGGGGAAAGGAGGAAGGGAGAGGGGAAGATCACATATCTGTACCTTCAGGCAGGGTGGGTGGGGTCGTACTATCACTTGTGTCTTCCAGCACGCGTGGCCCGAGTCGTCTTGAGACACTTAGTGACTTCCATATCATTGGTGTCTTGTCCGGAATAAAGCAACCACACAGTTGCAATTTCAGAGGCGTCCCGCAGTGGAGGAGAAGACAGTGAGAGTTGGGGGGGGGGGGGTGAGGGGGTGAGGGGGGGGGGTTGCTCGAAGCTCGTAATGAAACTAGCCCACATGAATAGCTGGCTTACGCTGTGCTTACAGGAGGGCGGGCCTTAAGCCAGGCGCAGAGAACGTCCGTATAAGACCCGCGACATTATGTGGTAAGTCGTCAAATGCACAAAGGAGCAGGACAATTTAAACCGCCACAGTTATAACCATTGGTGCTAAAGCTGGTTGAACGAGGTGGAAAGTTTCTGTTTTTTCCCCCTACAAATCGGATCAGATCGGATTTGGACTGGCCCTGCCAAGACAATCGCAAGCTGGACTCGAAATTCAATCACTCGAGGAACTTTGTTCATAGCACCTTAAATTCTTATTTACTGAAGTCTGATTATATTACGGACACTAATAGAAAGATCAACAGAGACACAGAACGACATATATTTATGTTTCATAGATCATCATCATCATCAAGTGCCATGCTGGTAAGCGTGGGCGGTCATGTTTTGACATCTCACTTGATCACCAGGGAATTTGATAAAATAAAACATGATGAACCGATTAAAATGTTGGTATATATACATTGATAGGAAAGATCTCAGAATAAGAAAGAATATTTATTGGAGCAAAGTAGCAGCAATTAAACTAGGAAATAAAGAGGGCAATTATGATAAATAAAGCTGGGAGTCCGACAGGGATGTGTCTTGTCACCGGATCTCTTCTCCCTCTATAGCGAAGTAATAGTGAGAGAGATCAAAGAGACGCCAGGAATAATAATCGGAGGTTATAATATAAACAATATACGCTATGCAGATGACACAGTATTGATGGCGGATAATGCAAAAGATCTACAGCAATTGTTGGACATTGTAATAACAGAGAGTGCAAAGAAAGGGCTCTCCTTGAATATCAAGAAAACGGTAATAATGGTGATATCAAAGAAAAAGGTGACACGAACATGTGAAATATAAATAGAAGGGAACATTCTCAACCAAGTGGGTAATTTTAAACACCCGGGGTTGTACCAAAGAAGAAAGCACAATGAACAGTCATCTAGATGAACACCTCCTGAATCAAGTGAAGAGTTTCAAGTACCTAGGAAGTATAATATCATCAAATGGCAAATCAGTAGACGAGATCGAAAATAGGTGCAATGAGGCAAACCTGTTCATTGGACAAATGGCAACAATACTAAAGAACAAACTTATATCAATAGCCACTAAGAAAGCACTTTACAACACAATATTCCTACAGACTCTATGCTACCAATGCCAAACCTGGACAATGACAGAAAAAGAGAAAAGAAAAATCACAACAACAGAAATGAGATTCATGAGAAGAATACTCAATGTATCAAGAAGAGATAAGATCAGAAATGAAGAAATGAGGACTAAAGCTGGGGTTATAGCAATGCTAGATTTTATCAGAAAACAGCAAGTGAAACGGTTTGGCCATGTAACTAGATTACCAACTAACAGTATACCACAACAAGCAATGATTTACAGAACAGACGGAAGCAGAAGAAGAGGCCGACCACGTAAACAATGGATAAAGGGAATTACAGAGCCCATGGGAACATCGATATATGAAGCTCATACACAGGCACTCTCTCGCAGTTTATGCTTCATCTCGACATCGCAGGTACAAAAGGAACCTGATGAGATGAGATGAGATTTATAACATCAGATGGAAGATACACAATAGAGATTAAGAGAATAGAACAAGCAAAAAAAACCAAAACAATGACGGTTATCTTAAGCAATAAGTCATTACCAATGAATATAAGAAAGAGAGCGCTGAAGTGCTATATATTACTTGTTTTGCTGTATGGCAGTGAATCTTGAAATGTAAATAACACATTAGGAAGAACTTGGAAGCAACAGAGATGTAGTTCATGAGACGAATGTTGTGAAGTCCTTAGACTGCCAAAGTAACTACTAACGATTGCCTGAAGGATGCTAATGAAACTAGAACATTATATGCAACAATAAGAATGGGACAAACAGATTGAAGAGGCAGACCAAGAGAAATGAAGCTGGATGGATTGAGACGGTGGCATGGAGGAATATCATCAGCAGAGTTGATCCAGAACACTAAAGACCGAGATCTGCGGGGAGACATGAACGCCTACGCCAGCCGGCACGGCACTTGATGAAGCAGATGAATTATAACAGTAGCGTGCATTTTTTTTTTGACAAGTTAGGAACGACTGCAAAGAAAAACACAACCAGTTAATGCTAGTATCGATATTTCCAAGAGAACGCACAAACGATTATTATTCTGTTTTTGTTGAAGTCTGTGAGTCCAGTTGTTTCATTGAAATGTACACCTGTGTTCGGAATAACTTATTACTGTTTGCAGTTCGTTTAGAATATGTTTATGCGCTTCAGATTGACTGCTGCAAACCCATAAAAGCAGCTGCGAACGATGTTATAGGTATCCAAATGGCTATTGGCAAAGTTAGTAGTTAGTTAGTCGGGGTTCTAACTTCACGGCACAGAATCGCCCCTTTATGCTCCATTCCTGTGTCAGTGAATAGAAATCACAAAATGCTTCTCACTGCCCCATGTGAAAAGTGGAACAGACAGGAGTCTCGACTAACCAACTGCCCGCACAGATATACAATGCATAATGCCGCTGCCATGAAGCCAACACAAAAGCCCGCCATGAAATATAATGTTCATCGTCGATGGAAACGGCAGTCACTAGAAAACCAGTAGCCACACATTACAGCATAAGGCAAGCTAGTTTAGTGAATTTATCCTTGGCAGAGTAAAAGGCTTCTCACCTCTTCATTAAGCTGTGAACGGGATACAAAGAAGCAGCATGGCGGCAACAACGTCTGTTGGGTCGTATCTAGCCACTGAGACGGAGGTAGGGACAGGGGCAAATGCTGGGGAAAGAAGCTGGTTTTCCCTCGGTCAGTTACGGTACAGTGCTAATTTTGACAAATGTATCGGGCGAACAATGTTCGCCTCCTGAAAGCTGAATGCCATCTGGACTGGCATAAATAGCGGTGGCAATGGGATAATGCGATATACGAAGCGTGACAAAGGTGGATGTGCGAATGTTAGACAGGAGAAGACCTCATGGGAGTCATGACTCAGACGAGCCTGCCCCAAGAGAGTGTCAGGAAGGTAAAAAGTCCGAAACATTCGACAAGGGGGAAATCACTTCTGATATTCGGAAGTCTCATACAGTGATTCGATACAGTTGTCTCGGCACAGTCATAACATCTGATGGGAGATGCCTTGAAGAGATTAGAACAAGAATTGCCATTGCGAAGGTAGCCTTTTGCAAGATGCAAAACATACTGACCAAAAAAGGTATCAATTGAAAACAGAAAAAGAGCGTTGAAGTGCTACATAGAACCTATACTTTTGTATGGATGTGAAGCGTGGACAATAAGCAGTCAAGCTGAAAAACAGCTGATGGCTGTGGAAATGTGGCTTCTGAAGAAAATGCAAAGAATACCATGGACAGCCAGAAATACCAATGAGCAAGTCCTTCAAGAAACAAATGAAGATCGTAAACTGATTAGAGACATTAGACGTAGACAGTCAACATTTTTTTTTGGGCATGTTATGAGAAGAAATGAATTGGATAACTTGGTGACAACTGGTAAGATTGAAGGGAAGAGAACAAGGGGAAGACCGGGAATTAAATACCTGGATGGCTTGGCCACGTGGCATGGTCGAGACAGGAAAACAGAGCTGATCCACGAATCTAGTGATCGAGTGACATGGCAGTAATGACCGCCCACGCTTATCGGCATGGCACATGATGGATGGATGGATATAGTGACTGCTCCATAGAGGGGATTTTTACCACTATTGACATACTTGAACAAGAAATTCCACCGGGTCTCTTATCGCGCAGAACCCCTCCTATTAACACAACTGATAGGAACTTCCGGTAGCGGCCATTTTGTGAACTAGAAGCATGGCCACTGATCAATATCTGTGGTTCACACGACACCAGTGCACTCCACTTTGAGATGTTAGAGATACGACGTTTTAGGGTTGCCAGAGGTCCCGGTTTTCCAGGAGACTCCCGCATTCTATTAAATAATTCACTGTCCCGAAAAGTGCTTTCGGGACACCTGTGTGTCCCGGTTTTTTCTCTCTGCCAAATGAATAATTTAATTAACTCGAACTTTTTATCGATTGTCATTTGGTTAAACCGTTTAACCTGTGACAGAGATTAAGAGAAGAGTTTGTGAAGCAACAGCTGCATTTCAGAAAATGAAAAATATCTTATAAGTGCCTATCATTGAATATCAGAAAGAGAGTGCTGAATGATGTATAGAACCTGCTTGCTACATGGCAGTGAATCATGGAATGTAAATGAACAAATTAGGTCGAGCTTATAAGCAGAGAGGAGTAGTTCCTGAGATACATTTTGCAAATACCTTGGACTGCCAGAATAATTAAAAGCGATTTCCTGAAAGAGTTTAATAAAAGTAGAACTGTTCCGCAGCAACGGAAGATCTTCAGATAAACAAGGTACTTGCTAACGACGATAGGAACCATTTCTCCACTAATGGTGTGGCAGCAACAATCGTAGGTCTTTGTATCAAACGAGACCGGAAGAAGGTGTCATAGATTACCACTTAACTTGTATAAGTGTCTGAAAGTCCAGGCAGTACTCTTAACTTGACCTATTTTGCCATATGTAAAACACGTGATGCCTGAAGGCACATCGCGGAGTGGGGGCCAAAGATCGTAAACAGTCATGGATCCACAGATATTTCTGGAAAACAGTCATGTGCTAATAATAAATCCTAGCTTTGTTTGTTTTACTGCATGGCAGTGAACCATGGCTTGTGAACGGACAAATGGGGAACAGTTTGGAAGCAACGGAGATGTTGTTCTTGAGACATATGTTGCCAATTTCTTGGAGTACCAGAGTAACTAGCAACGATTGCATGGAAGAAATTAATAGAACTAGAACATTATATACAACTACAGGGTGTTATCAAAGTCTCACAACACTTTGTATGAGGAACAATTTAGAAAAATTAAATACATGACGTCATCAAAATGTGCTAAATATTTATTAAATTAGTTACAATAGTTACTGCTATGGTCTACCGCTGTTTTGGGGGAGTTGGAAAGTACTAATGAAATATTCATTATAAATTATTCAACAAATTTCTAACCGTAATGCAATGAGGTGGTTGTTTATCGGGAAATCTTGCTATAAATCTCTGAACAACTATCCGTGTGTATCGACTGCCATTTCGAAACACTTCTTCAACCAACGCAATTCTATCTTCTGTTGACAACACCATTCTGTTTGAAGTGCAAAGAATTTCTCCAGCAGACAACAATCATTCGCTGTATATTGTTCACGATGGACTATGAAGCACATATTTTGATGACGTCATTACTTCATTTTTCAAAATTGTTATACATACAAAGTGTAGTGAGACTTTACAAACACGCTGTATTAGAACTAGACAGAGTTATTATTTTGTAAAGTCATTTGATGAGAAGAGACGCATTGAAAAATATTGAGGCGACAGGGAAGATCAATGGGAAAAGAGGCATATGCAGACGACCAAGAGAAATGATGCTGGATGGACTGAGACGGTGGCATGAAGGAATATCATCAGCAGAGTTGATCCAGAACACCAAAAACCGAGATATGTGGAGAGTCATGAACGCCTACGCCAGCTGGCGGGGCACATGATGATGATGATCTGTTCATGATAATACCATGCAACAGGACCTTTGCATGTCCTATTCGCTTGCCAAATAGACTCTTGATCCGCGTAAGCTCTCATGCCCCAAATACTTTCATGCCCAAGGTGTTTCCATTGTCCACCGTCCTGTATCCATCTTCGCCGAGGAAACTTGTCTTCCACTACTGTGGGCACCCTGACTGGAAACTTGTGATGTAGACAATTTTGGGCCCCTCACTGGGAACTTTGTACTAAACAATCTGTGCTGATGTGCAGGTCGTGGGAGAGCTGGGACATTAGTGTCCGTCCTCTAGTGGTTTATACGGGAGGGAGTAGAGGACGGAAAAAGAGAAAAGGAACTGGAAGAGAAGAAGGAGTAAAAGGAAATGGCGAAGAAGAGTAAGACGACAACGACAAAAGAAAGAAAGAAAGAAAGAAAGAAAGAAAGAAAGAAAGAAAGAAAGAGTATTTGACCGAGCGAGAAAGACATGCACCCAGGATACAATGCCAGAGGAATTTGAAACTCTAAAGAATATCTGACACCTGAATGGGTACTCCACTGGATTTATAAAACGCCACTGCCAACAGCAGAAACCAACACCCACGGATACATCAGTCCCAAAAGTCAAGATATTTATACAACTAGTCTTTCGACGGGATGACGTAATGCAACGTCTGCAGGACCGGCTCATTGCAGCAGTCGGCCAAACATTCTCTTCCCCCCCCCCCCTCTTTTTGTGGAAGTAAAGGAGCTGTCACCCTGTACAATACAATTGCATTTATCAGTTTACACGCAGATACCAGTCTACCAGAATAACAGGACGGTAGAACACATACCCAATTGGATTGACATAATAATAAACAAAGTCTCTGGTAATCCGGCAAAGCATACACATCGCAAACTTCCTACGTCATCGAATGGCGGGCACATTTTGGAAAATGGTCACGTGACTGAAAGAGACAATGTGTATGTTGTGTTGTTTAACACACAAAATGGTCGCATGTTAAAGCCGACACAGGCAGTCACCATTCATTTACAGAAATCAGCTTTATGTAAACAAAAAGTCACGATAGTAAAGTCTGTTTAAAATCGCCGTGGTAGACAATGCAAATTACTGTGTGGAATATATGTGTGCTGTATATTTCAGCTTGAAGGATGTATCTAGTTATTTTATTTTATGTTGTGTGATGTCTGCAGTATGTACCTGATGAGATGCAACGAAATATTCCAGGCATGAAATCGTGCAATCTATTTCTCACGATGTTCTTTATATTAACTGAGTGAGATGGTCGTTGTCTAGGTTTCAATGTTCCTTGTATGTCACTATGGAGTGTAAGTTGAGCTAGCCACCTGTCTCATAATCCAACTCAAACCCGCAGTACACACCCACCAGTCATTAAACAAGATTGAGTTGGCGCACATAATCCTTTAATGCAGACGAACACGGACACGCGTAACATATTTATATATCCAGAAAACAATATAATCCACAGAATATAGTATATCCTCTTCACAACTTACCAGCACACATCACTGCCTTCTCAAGGCCTGCTTAATCTCAAATTCACAAGACAGTTATCCAGCTCCTATCCACGGCTGGACCACACACAATACAACCCACACACTGGGTCTCGGCCTACAGTTATCCAGCTACTATCCACGGCTGGACCTCACACAATACAACCCACACTGGGTCTAGGCCTACACTAACTCTTCAACCCACTCTGGGTTTAGGCCTCCATTCAAAATCTCGGAGAACAATACAAGACGGAGATCTCTAACTCCGCTCCTCTGCTTAGACTCCCGACCCCTTCGGAGTCAAAACATCCACTGTCCAAAAACACACGAACCGACCCTCAGTCGGTCTCAGCCCCAACTGCCCTTTCAGTCTCCTGACTTCACACAAAACTCAACTGTCTCTCACCCCATCCACCCTGGGGTCTGCATCCACCCTCACAATTATTTCTCAGGGCTGGTTGTTTTTCTTCTAGTCCGGCTACAGTTCACTCACCTCAATGTCAATGACCCAGGCATATGTCATTACCCCCTTCTCAAAAGTAAACATCGTTTTCAAATGTTGGGAGACTAATACTTATCCAATATGTGACCCAGACATATTGCCTGGGTAGCCCTAAGTATGACTCCATCTTACTTTAGCTGCCACACTAAATAATACATCAAGTAGTCATAGTAGACTACCCTATTACCAACACATCAATACCACAAACTTTCCATCTTGTGTACCACTGCATGAGCTAATACATGGCATAATAATACACCTAACATAGAAAATCATTATATTTATGTAACCGCAGGTCTATTAATATCTTCAATACACAAACCATGTACCTTTGCTAATAATGGTCCATGAATAAATGTCGAGGCGCTGCATTACCTCTGTCTTCCCCCACCCAATATATTGTATTACTAACCCACCATAATGACCAATGCCAGATAGAATATAGAACCTCCTGTTACTTGTTTATGTGGCCTCATGCCCTTGGTAATTCCTTGACAGCAGGTCTGCCATGGTGTTGTCTTCACCCCGTATGGGCATCGGAACAAACGCGTATTCCTGTAACAATATGCTCCAGAGATGAACCCTTGCATTCTTCATCGCTGCCGTATGGATGAATGTAAGTGGTCTGTGGTCAGTTTGTAGAATGAATTGTCTGCCCAACAGATACCTGGAGAGTTTGTGTACCGACCATACAATCGCCAAGGCCTCACGTTCTAATGTTGAGTAATGTTCCTCCGGTTGCGAGAGTTTCCTGCTGACGTATAGTACTGGATGCATGAGGTGGTTCTTTTCTTGCATCAAACATCCTCCAATTCCTGTCGATGATGCATCTACCCGTAGGGTAAATTGTTGATCCAGATTAGGAGTATTAAATGGGATACCTGGAAAATACCTGTTTAATCGTTTTAAGTGCATCATCACATTGCTGCGTCCATACAACTTTGTTAGGTGTGCCCTTTTTTGTCAACTGGGACAACACTGACGTGATGGCAGAAAAGTTTTTTATAAACTTATTATAGAATTTTGCTAACCCGAGTAGGCTCCTAACTTGCTTCTTCAGTTTTTGGTATTTGGATATCCAGAATCTTTTTTACATTTGTATCTTCTGGTTTCAGTACCCCGCTGCCAATAACATGTCCAAGGAAACTTATTTCCTCATATCCAATTTGGACTTTAGACGGCTTCACAGTCAAGTTATGTTGTCTCAAACTCTCAAACAAGGATTCTAATCCTGCCACATGATCTTTCATGTTTCCACTGAACAGGCAAATGTCGTCTATATAATTGATAACATCCTTGCGTCCCTGTAACAGTGTCCTCATCATCCTCACGAAACGTTGCTGGTGAGTTAACTAGCCCAAACGGCATGTAATTCCACTGAAATAACCCCTGTGGGGTGGCAAACGCTGTTAACGGTTTGGCTGTTTCACTCATGGGTATTTGCCAGTACCCTTTTGCCAAATCCAACTTGCTAAAATACTTAGCAGAAGATATTTGCGTCAGTAAATCATCAGTACTGACCATGGGCTACGGATCTACAATAGTAACTGCTGTTCAATCTCCTGAAATCTATACACAATCGTAAGTTGTTGTCCTTCTTCCTAATGACTACTATGGGGAATGAGTATGGGGAGTCTGATCTGGAAATTATCCCCATTTTCTGTAACTCTGTTATCTCACTGTCTACCGCTGCTTTATAATGATGTGGGATAGGGTATGGTTTCACTCTAATTGGTTGGTCCTCTGTTAGCTTGATGTCATGTGTCATCAAGTCTGTTTTTCCTGGTATATCTGTCAGGACATCAGAGTATTTCTGTAATATCTTGACTAGCCTATCTTTGTCCCTAAGTTCCAGGCTGTCATTAATGGACACATCTTTCCATGTTTCTGTCTGTCTCAGTGCCACGATTGGTAAGTGCATTTGCACGTCATTGTCGCTTGATGCTTCTTCGTCAATGACCACAGAACATGCTGTCTAACCCGCCTCCTCATCAATAATTGCTTCTGTGACGGGCTGTAAGGCTTCTGGTCGTGGAACAAATTGTTTTAGCATGTTAACATGATACACCTTTTGTTTCCCTTTCACCTCCACCCTGTAGTCCACATCCACCCTCACCATTATTTCTCAGGGCTGGTTGTTTTTCTCGTAGCCCGGCTACAGTTCACTCACCTCAATTTCAATGACCCAGGCATATGTCACTATTGTTTGTGTGTTCGGTATTCAAAACGTAAACAACAGAGAAAGCGCTAAGTGTTGAAAGTCAAAGTTCCAAGAATATAATAACAAAAATAGAGGACGTTGCGGCCACACACGTTCATTAGAAAACAACAACAACAACAACAACAACAACAACAACAACAACAACAACAACAAACAAACAAACAAACAAACAAACACATCACAACAAAACAATGTATTCTTGTAAAACTGACTTTCCCTTCGTGCTTCCCCAAGTGCCGTAAACAAGAAACAACAGCATTGTATAAAACAAGAAACGACAGCATTTTATAACCAATGCGTGTATGGAATACCTCTGTGAGGCATCTGTCAAGTTCATTATCAGATAAATATAAACCCGAGCAACAAACACAGACACAGCTGCTGACCGGGTATGTCTAGATACAAATGAGGTACATTTTGTTCAAGGACGCGGAGACGAGCAGCATCCTCGTTATCTTCACAAGTATTTTCACACAAGAGACGCCAAGAGCATTCAAAGTTGACAACAGGGCTGTTATTAACCGACCTCCTGCAGGTTACACTTCTGACATCCTTGAGATAATAACCACAACAACAACAATAAAGCATCGCATATATCGGTGAGATAAAACCGCAGCCACACAGCAGCGTGTGTTTGAGTTTCAAAGATTTGTTTTATCATAACGAATAGAGCAAGGAATTTGTGGAAATGCCATAATTTTACATGCTGCAAATTATAATGATTAAAATAAACGTTAGGGGATGGGGAAAGGTATGTGGGGTGGGGGTGATGTTTGCATAGATACAATAGAAACAAGAAGAAGAAGAAGAAGAAGAAGAAGAAGAAGAAGAAGAAGAAGAAGAAGAAGAAGAAGAAGAAGAAGAAGAAGAAGAAGAAGAACGAACGAACGAACGAACGAACAAACTTTATTTTCGAAAGGTAACAAATTGGGCACGCAGGCCCGTCTTACATTCGGCCCTTCCAATCACTCATCTTTCGTTCATCAGTGCATAGTGCATTCACATAGGAAAAAATCATTGTCAAATGAATGTTGTAAGCATAAACAATGCATGTTACCATGTTATGAGACAAATCCCCCACCCACCCACCCATCCCCTACACATTCGCGAGTCTCCCACACACACATACACCACCCAACCACACACATACCCACAGGCAAATACATTACACCATCCATCCACCCATCCCCCAACCCACACATCCCACACACACCCCCACACACACCATCTCCCCACCCAGACACACACATCTCCCACCAACCACACATCCCCAACCACCCACACACAAACCCAGGCACACATGCATGCAACAACCCATCCATACCCACCCACACATCCCCCTACCTTCACACATCTCCCCACCCATACGCACACCTCCTCCACCCATCCCATAATCTACCAACACTCACCTACCAACATATCCTCTATCACCCACCCACACACCCCCAACCACTCAGCCAACCACACATCCCCCAACCACACATCCAACACCCACACACACATATTCCCGCCAACTCATATATCCTGCTCTTACCCACACACAAAACTTGCACCCACCTACACATCCCCGACTTACACATATATCACCCACCCACACAATCTCCCCCATCCACACATCTTGACCCACACACACACACACACACACACACACACACACACACACACACATCCTCTCCCACCCCAACCTACACACACTCATCCTCCCACACATCCTCCACCCACCCACTCGCCAACCATCCCCCCGATTTCCAATCCCCAATCACACATCCCTTAACTACACATCTCACCAGCCATACACACACACGCACATACACACACACACACACACACACATACACACACATATCTCACCACCCATACAACATCCTCACCCATCAACACATTCCTCATCCAAAAACACACACCAACCACCCACACACACCTCACCACCCACATATACCTCACCCACACACACACCCGCCTTCCCACCCACACACACATCCCCCACCCATACACTCATCTCTCACACACATCCACCCATTCACGTACTAATCCATCAACCACTCACACCCATACATCACCCACCCACCCATCAACACATGCATCTCTCATCTACCATCCCACCAATACACACCCCAACCACCCAGCCAAACACGCATTCCCCCATCCTCACATACATCCTTCATCCACCCGCACATCCCACACCTCCCCCAGCCCACACAACACCCCACCCATAACGCATTCTCCCCCCCCCCCCAATGCATTTCCCATACACATCCCCGCCCACACATCTCTCACCCACACACACACATCTCCCCACACACCCACACATCCCCCACATGCAAACATCCTCACCGCCCACACATACATCCTCTACCCACTCACATTTATCCCATCCACACTCACACACTCAAACCCAAACAGACATATATACATCAGAAGAAGAAGAAGAAGAAGAAGAAGAAGAAGAAGAAGAAGAAGAAGAAGAAGAAGAAGAAGAAGAAGAAGAAGAAGAAGAAGAAGAAGAAGAAGAAGAAGAAGAAGAAGAAGAAGAAGAAGAAGAAGAAAAAAAAAAGAAGAAGAAGAAGAAGAAGAAGAAGAAGAAGAAGAAGAAGAAGAAGAAGAAGAAGAAGATGAAGAAGAAGAAGAAGAAGAAGAAGAAGAAGAAGAAGAAGAAGAAGAAGAAGAAGAAGAAGAAGAAGAAGAAGAAGAAGAAGAAGAAGAAGAAGAAGAAGAAGAAGAAGAAGAACGAACGAACGAACGAACGAACGAACGAACGAACGAACGAACGAACGAACGGACTTTATTTTCAAAGGGTAACAAATTGGGCACGCAGGCCCGTCTTACATTCGGCCCTTCCAATCACTCATCTTTCGTTCATCAGTAGTGCATAGGAAAAAAACATTGTCAAATGAATTTTGTAAACATAAACAATGCATATTACCATGTTATGAGACACATCCACCGCCCACCCACACATCCCCCATTCACCCCACATCCCCCACCCAACCACACACACAACCCAGACACACATACATCCCCCACCCATCCACCACATCCCCACACCTACACATCTCCCCACCCACACACACACCTCCCACCCACCACACATCCCATCCACCCACACCCCAAGCACACATACATTCCCCAACTCACACATCCCCACCTACACACAACCACCCTCCTACACACATCTCCCCACCCACTCACATATCCTCCACCCGTCCCATTAAACACCAACAATCACCCACCCACATATCCTCCTCCACCCACACACCTCCAACCACCCAGCCAAATACACATCCCTCAACCACACATTCCCCCCCCCCCCACACACACACACACACACATCTTCCAGCCAACTCACATATCCTCGCACCTACCCACACAGAAATTCCGCACGCACCCACATAATCTCCCATCTCCCCCAGCCCACTCACAGATCCCTAGCCCACCCATACAAACACCTACCCCCATCTCCTAACCTACACACACTCACCTACCCACATATCCTCTACCCACCCACACATCCTCCACCCACCCATTCCCCAACCACACATACCTTAGCCACACAACCTTTCCCATATACAATCACCCACCCACACATCCTCTACCCAACCACACATCCTCCACCCACCGATCCACCAGCCACACATCCCATAACCACAATCCCCTACCCATATACACACACATCCCCACCCACACACACATCTCCTCACCCATACACATATCCCTCACTCACATCCCCACCCACCAACACATCCCCCATTCACAAGCACATACCTCCCATCCACGCACACACAACCCACACACACATCCCCCACCCATACATTCATCCCTCACACATCCCTCCACACACGTACTTATCCCTCAACCACTAACACCCACACATCCCTCACCCACTCATCAACACATACATCTCCCATCTACCCACCCACACTCACACACCCCAACCACCCATCTAAACACACGTCCCCCACCCTCACACACATCCTTCATCCACCCGCACACCCACACCCAACCACACCCACCCACCCACACACACATCCTTTATCCACACCCATCTCCCCTCCCACACAACACCACACCCACACACATCCCCAAGACACATCCCTCACCCACACACACATCTCCCCACACATCTCCTACCCACCCACACATCCCCCACCTACAATCACCCTCACTACCCACACATACATCCTCCATCCAGGCACATACACCCCCACCCACCCAGACATATCCCCCACCCACACACACATCCCCAAATCCATCACCCACACCCATCACGCACCCATCCCCCAACCCACACACATCCCTCACACCCCCACACACATTCACCCACACATCCCTCACCCACACACCACCCACCCACACACACTCTCCACCCATCCACCCAAACATCCCACACCCACACACATCCCTCACTCACACACACATCCCCACACCCACAACCACCCCCACCTGCACACATCTCCCACCCACCACATATCCCCACACACACATATATCCCCCACCCATCCCATAACCCACCAACAATCATCCACCCACATATCCTCCTCCACCCACTCACCCACAACCGCCTAGCCAAACACACATCCCCACCCACTCACACATCTCCCCGCCAACCCATACATCCCGCACCCACCCACACAATCCCAACCCGCCCACCCACACATCCTGAGCCCACCCACACACACCACGAATCCACCCTCACACACATCCCCACCATCCCCCAACCTACTATTATGAACAAACTCCCACACTTTACACACACATATAGTGACGATTGTCGTGAGCATTCTCGCAAAATTGTAAAGAAAATGGAGAAAAATTGTACATATACATTTTGTAACGTAAAAATTAGTGATGCAATTCAACTCTCTCTCTCTCTCTCTCTCTCTCTCTCTCTCTCTCTCTCTCTCTCTCTCTCTCTCTCTCTCTCTCTCTCTCTCTCTCTCTCTCTCTCTCTCTCTCTTTCTCTCTCTCTCTCTCGCTCGCTCTCTATCTCTCCCACACTTGCATCACTAATTTTTAAGTTACAAAATGTATATGTACAATTTTTCTCCATTTTCTTTACAATTTTGCGACAATGCTCACGACAATCGTCACTGTATGTGTGTGTAAAGTGTGGGAGTTTGATCATAATAGTAGATTGGGGGATGGGGGATGTGAGTGCGGGTGGGCTCAGGATGTGTGGGTTGGCGGGATGGGATTGTGTGGGTGGGTGGGGGATTTGTGTGTGGGTACGTGCGGGATGTATGGTTTGGCGGGGAGATGTGTGTGTGGTTGGGGATGCATGTTTGGCTAGGTGGTTGTGGGTGAGTGGGTGGAGGAGGATATGTTGATGGATGATTGATAGTGGGTTATGGGATAGGTGGGGGATATATATGGGTGTGGGGATATGTGGTGGGTGGGAGATGTGTGCAGGTGGGGTGGTTGTGGGTTTGGGGATGTGTGTGTTGGTGAGGGATGTGTATGGGTGTGGGATGTTTGGGTGGATGGGTGGGGAGTGTGTGTGTGGGTGAGAGATGTGTGGGTGAATGTGTGTGGGTTGGGGGAGGGGTGCGTGATGGTTGTGGGTGATGGATTTGGGGATGTGTGTGTGGGTAGGGGATATGTCTGGCTGGGTGGGGGTGTGTGTGGCTGGATGGAGGATGTATGTGTGGGTAGTGAGGGTGATTGTAGTTGGGGGATGTGTGGATGGGTAGGAGATGTGTGGGGAGATGTGTGTGTGGGTGAGGGATGTATCTTTGGGATGTGTGTGGGTGTGGTGTTGCGTGGGAGGGAAGCTGGGTGGGTGGGGTGTGATTGGCTGTGCGGGTGGGTGAAGGATGTGTGTGAGGGTAGCGGATGTGTGTTTAGATGGGTGGTTGGGGTGTGTGAGTGTGGGTGGGTAGATAGGAGTTGTATGCTTTGATGAGTGAGTGAGGGATGTGTGGGTGTTAGTGGTTGAGGGATAAGTACGTGTGTCTAGGGATGTGTGAGGGGATGAGTGTATGGGTTGGGGATGTGTGTGTGGGTTGTGTGTGCGTGGATGGGAGGTGTGTGTTTGTGAATGGGGGATGTGTTGGTGGGTGGGGATTGTGTGAGGGATGTGTGTATGGGCGGGGAGATTGTGCGTGGGTTGGGATGTTTGTGTATATGAGTAGGGGTGTGTGGTTAAGGGATGTGTGGCTGGGGGATGGGTGGGTGGAGGATGTGTGGTTGGATAGAGGATGTGTGGGTGGGTGATTGTATATGAGTAAGGGTGTGTGGTTAAGGGATGTTTGGTTGGGGGATGGGTGGGTAGAGGATGTGTGGGTGGGTAGAGGATATGTGGGTGGGTGAGTGTGTGTAGGTTAGGAGATGGTAGGGGATGTTTGTAGGGGTGGGCTCGGGATCTGTGAGTGGGCTGGGGGAGATGGGAGATTATGTGGCTGGGTGCGGAATTTGTGTGTGGGTAGGTGCGGAATATGTGAGTTGACGGGGTGATGTGTGTGTGTGGGGAATGTGTGGCTGAGGAATGTGTGTTTGGCTGGGTGATTGGAGGTGTGTGGGTGGAGGAGGATATGTGGGTGAGTGATTGTTGGTGGGTAATGGGACGGGTAGAGAATATGCGTGTATGTGGGTGGGGGATGTTTGGGTTGGGGAATGTATGTGTGCTTGGGGTGTGGGTGGATGGGGTGTGTGGTGGGTGGAGAGGTGTGTGTGGGTGGGGAGATGTGTAGGTGTAGGGATGTGGTGGATGGGTGGGGTATGTATGTGTGTGTGGGTTATGTGTGTGGTTGGGTGGGGGAGTTGGAGTGAATGGGGGATGTGTGGGTGGGTGGTGGATGTGTCTCATAACATAGTAATATGCATTGTTTATGTTTACAAAATTCATGTGACAATGTTTTTTTCCTATGCACTGTCGATGAAAGAAAGATGAGTGATTGGAAAGGCCGAACGTAAGACGGGCCTGCGTGCCCAATTTGTTACCCTTTGAAAATAAAGTATGTTCGTTCGTTCGTTCGTTCTCTCTCTCTCTCTCTCTCTCTCTCTCTCTCTCTCTCTCTCTCTCTCTCTCTCTCTCTCTCTCTCTCTATCTCTCTCTCACACACACACACACACACACGAACACACACACACACACAACATTCACAAGCAAATACACACATATACCTACGCACATACACACACCTACACACATCCACACCCGCATACACATACTTACGCACACGTACTCACATAACACACGAATGCACACTCCCTCGCATACAATGCATGCATGCACACTTACACACACAAACATATACACATACATACACGAGCACACACGCACATACATACACACATATACACACGCACATACATATAATAAGTACATATATAACTAAAATTATAAGAAGAAGAAGAAGAAGAAGAAGAAGAAGAAGAAGAAGAAGAAGAAGAAGAAGAAGAAGAAGAAGAAGAAGAAGAAGAAGAAGAAGAAGAAGAAGAAGAAGAAGAAGAAGAAGAAGAAGAAGAAGAAGAAGAAGAAGAAGAAGAAGAAGAAGAAAACGAAGAAGAAGAAGAAGAAGAAGAAGAAGAAGAAGAAGAAGAAGAAGAAGAAGAAGAAGAAGAAGAAGAAGAAGAAGAAGAAGAAGAAGAAGAAGAAAGAGGATGAGGAGGGGAGGAGTATTACGATTGCAGTTATGACAATGAAGACATGTATTGAAAGAATAGTTTAGTTTACTGCAATTAATATTAGATGGCGTTTGTTTACTTTGCGCAAATAAGTGCTTATTTTGGCCCAGTGTTCAGGTTATATTCCAGCATTTTAGCGCCTCTTTTGAAGTTTAATGCCATTCATTCATTCATTCATTCATTCATTTATTCATTTATTCATTCATTCATTCATTCATTCATTCATTCGTCTTCATTTTCATTATCATTATCATCTATATCGTTTTCTTCTCATCTTCCTCGTTGTTTTCCAGTCCCAACATCTATAATTGATCCGGAGCACTAAGTACAGACCTCTATAATTGATCCAGAGCACCAAGTACAGACCTCTGTAATTGAGCCAGACCACAAAGTACCGACCTCTATAATTGAGCCAGAGCACCAAGTACAGACCTCTATAATTGATCCAGAGCACCGAGTACAGACCTCTATAATTGATCCAGAGCACCAAGTACAGACCTCTATATTTGATCCAGAGCACCAAGTACAGACCTCTAGAAACTGATCCAGAGCACCAAGTACAGACCTCTATAATTGATCCAGAGCACCAAGTACAGACCTCTATAATTGATCCAGAGCACAAAGTACAGACCTCTATAATTGATCCAGAGCACCAAGTACAGACCTCTATAATTGATCCAGAGCACCAAGTACAGACCTCTATAATTTATCCAGACCACCAAGTACAGACCTCTATAATTGATCCAGAGCACCAAGTACAGACCTCTATAATTGATCCAGAGCACCAAGTACAGACATATATAATTGATCCAGAGCACCAAGTACAGACCTCTATAATTGATCCAGACCACAAAGTACCGACCTCTATAATTTATCAAGAGCACCAAGTACAGACCTCTATAATTGATCCAGAGCACCAAGTACAGACCTCTATAATTTATCCAGACCACATAGTACCGACCTCTATAATTGATCAAGAGCACCAAGTACAGACCTCTATAATTGATCAAGAGCACTAAGTAAGATCTCTATAATTGAACAAGTAGCGAGATTTATCTACGCACACGACCCCCGACGTTGTTCATCAGGGTGTATTATGAGGATGGACTTAGCACTATTGCTGCCAGTTGTTCGACCTTGTCCGAGAAGTTTAGACTTCAAACAGTATCCAAGCATCAAGGAGGTGAATACCGCCCATTTGCAATTGTTTAGCCACTCCGTTGTGTGTCCACTTTGAAGGGATACTGGAGGATTTTGTGCTTCAATGACCCCCAAAGACCTATGCTGACGGTAGCGCAGCTGCTGGCAGGGTCTCCCTTGTCGGACAAGTCAAGTAGCATACGAAGAGATACACACACCTGCTGTCTTGTAGGTAGACTGGGGACAGTCTAAAGCTAGGGACCAGACGAAGAGAGACTTACACCTGCTGTCTTGTAGGTAGACTGGGGACAGTCTAAAGCTAGGGACCAAACGAAGAGAGACTCATAACTGCTATCTTGTAGGTTGACTGGCGACATTCAAAGGCAAGAGACCAGACGAAGAGAGACACACACCTGCTGTCTTTTAGGTAGACTGGGGATAGTCAAAGGCTAGGGACCAGGCGAAGAGAGACACAACCTTGTAGGTAGATTGGGGACAGTCAAAGGCTAGGGACCAGACGAAGAGAGACACAAACCTGCTACCTTGTAGGTAGACTGGGGACAGTCAAAGGCTAGGGACCAGACGAAGAGAGACACAAACCTGCTACCTTGTAGGTAGACTGGAGACCGTCAAAGGCTAGGGACCAGACGAAGAGAGACACTAACCTGCTACCTTGTAGGTAGACTGGGGACAGTCAAAGGCTAGGGACCAGACGAAGAGAGACACAAACCTGCTACCTTGTAGGTAGACTGGAGACGGTCAAAGGTTAGGGACCAGACGAAGAGAGACACAAACCTGCTACCTTGTGAGAAGACTGGGGACAGTCAAAGGCTAGGGACAGCAGACCCGAAAACATCTATCTCATCGATGGCGGATGCACTGAGCCACATGCTTTACGAATCAGTGCAACGCAACTCACTCGATGATGATGACGATGATATATATTTTGGAGAAAAATCCACAACTTTTCATCGTGAAAGGAATCAGGTGTGTGCGAGATGTAGGCGGACTTCTCACATCAGCCACGCCGTTATAATTGTAGTTTAAAATAATAACAAAGAGATAACAAAGAAAGGGCGGAAATGACAGGAACACGAACAGCCTGGGCAGCAAGTTAAATATAGTAACGTTATGTTTATGTCGACAGTACGGCTTTGTAAACGTCATTCCGTATTCACCTGACCCGCCCTACCTAGGGAAAGTCGGACATTTCATTTTAAAGTGTTTAATTTTCATGTTACAGGCACGCATGCCATGTAAATATCTTCATTATGTGACACATCCGATCGTGTTTTCTATCACAGCCAGGTGTGTTCTTAATTAGTTGATTGGTTTATTTACTGGTTAGTTGGTTTATTGGTTAGTTGGCTGGTTAGTTGCTTTGGTCTGTGACTTATTCTTTGGTTGATTGATTGGTTTGTAGGCTGGTTTGCTAGCTAGTTGGCTGATTAGCTGATTGGGTGGTTTTTGTGTTGGTTGATTGGTTGATAGGCTGATCGATTGCCTGGTTGGCTAGCTGGTTAGATAGATGGCTGCTTGGTGTGCTAAATGGTTGCGTGGTTGATTGATTTATTACTTGATTGGCTAGTTTGCTGGGTAGTTGATTGCTTGGTTGGCTACATGATTGTGTGCTTCGATGGTTGGTTGCTTGGTTGAATTATTGGTTGGCTGGATTATTGATTGCTTGGTTGGTTTATAGGGTGGATGTTTTGCTAGGTGGATAGTTGGTTGCCTATGTGACGAGTCGCAGGCTGGTTGGTAAATGTATAGTTGGTTGGATGGATTGTTGGGTGGTTGGTTAGAATAATGGTTGGTTGGTTGGATAGATTATTGGGTGATTGTATGGAATATTTAGTGGTTGGTTGGATTATTGGGTGGTTGGATGGATTATTAGGTGGTTGAATTGATTATTAGGTAGTTGGTTGGATTACTAGGTGGTTGATTGGATAGATTATTGGATGATTGGTTGGATAGATTATTGGGTGATTGGTTGGATATATTATTGGGTGATTGGTTGGATAGATTATTGGGTGATTGGTTGGATAGATTATTGGGTGGTTGGTTGGGTAGATTATTGGGTGATTATTTGGATAGATTATTGGGTGGTTGGTTGGATTATTGGGTGGTTGGTTGGATAGATTATTGGGTGATTGGTTGGATAGATTATTGGGTGATTGGTAGGATAGATTATTGGGTGGTTGGTTGGATAGATTATTGGGTGATTATTTGGATAGATTATTGGGTGATTGGTTGGATAGATTATTGGGTGGTTGGTTGGATAGATTATTGGGTGATTGGTTGGATAGATTATTGGGTGGTTGGTTGGATAGATTATTGGGTAATTGGTTGAATAGATTATTGGGTGATTATTTGGATAGATTATTGGGTGGTTGGTTGGATAGATTATTGGGTGGTTGGTTGGATTATTGGGTGGTTGGGTGGACTATTGGGTGGTTGGTTGGATAGATTATTGGGTGATTGGTAGGATAGATTATTGGGTGGTTGGTTGGATAGATTATTGGGTGGTTGGTTGGATAGATTATTTGGTGGTTGGTTGGATTATTGGGTGGCTGGTTATATTATTGGGTGATTGGTTGGATAGATTATTGGTTTATTGGTTGGACAGATTATTGGGTGATTGGTTGGATAGATCATTGGGTGATTGGTTGGATAGATTATTGGGTGATTGTTTGGATAGATTATTGGGTGATTGGTTGGATAGATTATTAGGTGATTAGTTGGAAAGATTATTGGGTGATTGGTTGGATAGATTATTGGGTGGTTGGTTGGATAGATTATTGGGTGATTGGTTGGATAGATTATTGGGTGATTGGTTTGATAGATTATTGGTTGGTTGGTTGGATAAATTAATGGTTGGTTGGTTGGATAGATTATTGGGTGATTGTATGGAATATTTAGTGGTTGGTTGGATTATTGGGTGGTTGGATGGATTATTAGGTGGTTGAATTGACTATTAGGTATTTGGTTGGATTACTAAGTGGTTGATTGGATAGATTATTGGATGATTGGTTGGATAGATTATTGGGTGATTGGTTGGATAGATTATTGGGTGATTGGTTGGATAGGTTATTGGGTGATTGGTTGGATAGATTATTGGGTGGTTGGTTGGGTAGATTATTGGGTGATTATTTGGATAGATTATTGGGTGGTTGGTTGGATTATTGGGTGGTTGGCTGGATAGATTATTGGGTGATTGGTTGGATAGATTATTGGGTGATTGGTAGGATAGATTATTGGGTGGTTGGTTGGATAGATTATTGGGTGATTATTTGGATAGATTATTGGGTGGTTGGTTGGATATATTATTGGGTGGTTGGTTGGATTATTGGGTGGTTGGTTGGATAGATTATTGGGTGATTAATTGGATAGATTATTGTGTGATTGGTTGGATAGATTATTGGGTGGTTGGTTGGATAGATTATTGGGTGATTAATTGGATAGATTATTGTGTGATTGGTTGGATAGATTATTGGGTGGTTGATTGGATAGATTAATGGGTGGTTGGTTGGATTATTGGGTGGTTGGTTGGATTATTGGGTGGTTGGTTGGATAGATTATTGGGTGATTGGTAGGATAGATTATTGGGTGGTTGGTTGGATAGATTATTGGGTGGTTGGTTGGATAGATTATTTGGTGGTTGGTTGGATTATTGGGTGGTTGGTTATATTATTGGGTGATTGGTTGGATAGATTATTGGTTGATTGGTTGGACAGATTATTGGGTGATTGGTTGGATAGATCATTGGGTGATTGGTTGGATAAATTATTGGGTAATTGTTTGGATAGATTATTGGGTGATTGGTTGGATAGATTATTGGGTGATTAGTTGGAAAGATTATTGGTTGATTGGTTGGATAGATTATTGGGTGGTTGGTTGGATAGATTATTGGGTGATTGGTTGGATAGATTATTGGGTGATTGGTTTGATAGATTATTGGTTGGTTGGTTGGATAAATTAATGGTTGGTTGGTTGGATAGATTATTGGGTGATTGTATGGAATATTTAGTGGTTGGTTGGATTATTGGGTGGTTGGATGGATTATTAGGTGGTTGAATTGACTATTAGGTATTTGGTTAGATTACTAAGTGGTTGATTGGATAGATTATTGGATGATTGGTTGGATAGATTATTGGGTGATTGGTTGGATATATTATTGGGTGATTGGTTGGATAGGTTATTGGGTGATTGGTTGGATAGATTATTGGGTGGTTGGTTGGATAGATTATTGGGTGATTATTTGGATAGATTATTGGGTGGTTGGTTGGATTATTGGGTGGTTAGCTGGATAGATTATTGGGTGATTTTTCGATAGATTATTGGGTGATTGGTAAGATAGATTATTGGGTGGTTGGTTGGATAGATTATTGGGTGATTATTTGGATAGATTATTGGGTGGTTGGTTGGATAGATTATTGGGTGGTTTGCTGGATTATTAGGTGGTTGGTTGGATTATTGGGTGATTGGTTGGATAGATTATTGGTTGATTGGTTTGACAGATTATTGGGTGATTGGTTGGATAGATCATTGGGTGATTGGTTGGATAGATTATTGGTTGATTGGTTGGATAGATTATTGGGTGATTGGTTGGATAGATTATTGGGTGATTGGTTGGAAAGATTATTGGGTGATTGGTTGGATAGATTATTGGGTGATTGGTTGGATAGATTATTGGGTGATTTTTTTTTTTAAGTTGCATATCCCTTACAGGACCTTGCAGTCAACACAGTATTTTTCAGCTGTTGTTGATGTTCTTGGCAAGATTATGCTCAGTAGTTTGCCATTGCTTTCTGAGCGAATTGGGTGATTGGGTGATTAGTTAGATAGATTATTGGGTGGTTGGTTGGATAGATTACTGGGTGGTTGGTTGGACAGATTATTCGGTGGTTGGTTGGATAGATTATTGGGTGATTGGTTGGATAGATTTTTGGGTGATTGGTTGGATAGATTATTGGATGGTTGGTTGGATAGATTATTGGGTGGTTGGTTGGATAGATTATTGGGTGATTGGTAGGTTGGTTTATTGGGTGATTGGTTGGATAGATTATTGGGCGATTTGTTGGATTATTGGGTGATGGGTTGGATTATTGGGTGATTGGTTGGATTGATTATTGGGTGGTTGGTTGGATAGATTATTGGGTGATTGGTTGGATAGATTATTGGGTGATCGGTTGGATAGATTATTGGGTGATTGGTTGGAAAGATTATTGGGTGATTGGTTGGATAGATTATTGGGTGATTGGTTGGATAGAGTATTGGGAGATTGTTTGGATAGATTATTGGGTGATTGGTTGGATAGATTATTGGGTGATTGGTTGGATAGATTATTGGGTGATTGGTTGTATAGATTATTGGGTGATTGGTTGGATAGATTATTGGGTGGCTTATTGGATTATTGTGTGATTAGTTGGATAGATTATTGGGTTTTTGGTTGGATAGATTATTGGGTTGCTGGTTGCATTATAGGATGATGTTTTTGGACTATTGAGTGGCTGGTTGGATTATTGGGTGATTGGTTAGATAGATTATTGGGTGGTTGGATGGATACATTATTGGGTGATTGGTTCGTTGGATTATTGAGTGATTGGTTGGATAGATTATTGGGTGGTTGGTTGGATTATTGGGTGGTTGGTTGGACAGATTATTGGGTGATTGGTTGGAAAGATTATTCGGTGATTGGTTGGATAGATTATTGGGTGATTGGTTGGATAGATTATTGGATGGTTGGTTGCATAGATTATTGGGTGGTTAGTTGGATAGATTATTGCGTGTTTGGTTGGATAGATTTTTTGGTGATGGGTTGGATAGATTATTAGGTGAATGGTTGGATAGATTATTGGGTGATTGGTTGGATAGATTATTGGGTGATTGGTTGGAAAGGTTATTAGGTGATTGGTTGGATAGATTATTTGGTGATTAGTTGGATAGATTATTGGATGGTTTAGTAGATTATTGGGTGATTGCTTGGATAGATTATTGGGTGATTGATTGGATAAGGTATTGGGTGATTGGTTGGATAGATTATTGGTTGATTGGCTGGATTGATTATTGGATAGTTGGATAGATTATTGGGTGGTTGGTTGCATAGATTATTGGGTGATTTGTTGGATAGACTTATTGGGTTATTGTTTGGATAGATTATTGGGTGATTGGTTAGATAGACTATTGGGTGATTGGTTGGATAGAGTATTGGGTGATTGATTGGATAGATTATTGGGTGATTGGTTGGAGTAGATTATTGGTTGATTGGATTGGATAGATTATTTGGTGATTGGTTGGATAGAGTGATTGGGTGTTGTTGGATAGATGATTTAGGTGATTTGTTGGATAGATTTATTGTGTGATTGGTTAGATAGATTATTGGGTGATTGGTTAGATAGACTATTGGGTGATTGGTTGGATAGAGTATTGGGTTATTGGTTGGATAGATTATTGGGTGGTTGGTTGGATAGATTATTGGTTGATTGGTTGGATAGATTATTTGGTGATTGGTTGGATAGATTATTGGGTGGTCGGTTGGATAGATGATTGGGTGATTTGTTGATAGATTATTGTGTGATTGGTTAGATAGATTATTGGGTGGTTGGTTGGATAGATTATTGGGTGGTTGGTTGGATAGATTATTGGGTGATTGGTTGGATAGATTATTGGGTGATTGGTTTGGATAGATTATTGGGTGATTGGTTGGATAGATTATTCAGTGATTGGTAGGTTGGATTATTGGGTGGATGGTTGGATAGATTATTGGGTTGTAGGTTGGATAGATTATTGGGTGTTTGGTTGGATAAATTATTG
Source organism: Cepaea nemoralis (assembly GCA_014155875.1). Taxonomy (NCBI): domain Eukaryota; kingdom Metazoa; phylum Mollusca; class Gastropoda; order Stylommatophora; family Helicidae; genus Cepaea; species Cepaea nemoralis. Next base: position 253,800 of record JACEFZ010020215.1, read on the forward strand.
GTTGATTGGTTGGATAGATTATTGGGTGATTGGTTGGATAGATTATTGGGTGATTGGTAGGTTGGATTATTGGGTGGTTGGTTGGATAGATTATTGGGTGATTGTGTGGATTGATTATTGGGTGATTGGTTGGATAGATTATTGGGTGATTGTTTGGATAGATATTTGGGTGATTGGTTGGATAGATTATTGGGTGATTGGTTGGTTGGATTATTGGGTGATTGGTTGGATAGATTATTAGGTGATTGGTTGGATAGATTATTGGGTGATTGGTTGGATAGATTATTGTGTGATTCGTTGGGTAGATTATTTGGTGGTTGGTTAGATTATTGGGTGGTTGGTTGGATAGATTATTGGGTGTTTGGTTGGATAGATTATTGGGTGGTTGTTTGGATAGATTATTGGGTGGTTGGATGGATATATTATTGGGTGATTGATTTGGTAGATTATTTGGTGATTGGTAGGTTGGATTATTGGGTGATTGGTTGGATAGATTATTGGGTGGTTGGTTGGATAGATTATTTGGTGATTGGTTGGATAGATTATTGGGTGATTTGTTGGATAGATTATTGGGTGATTAGTTAGATAGATTATTGGGTGGTTGGTTGGATAGATTATTGGGTGATTGGTTGGATAGATTATTGGGTGATTGGTTGGATAGATTATTGGGTGGTTGGTTAGATTATTGGGTTGTTGGTTGGATTATTGGGTGGTTGGTTGGATTATTGGGTGGTTGGTTGGATTATTGGGTGGTTGGTTGGATAGATTATTTGGTGGTTGGTTGGATTATTGGGTGGTTGGTTATATTATTGGGTGATTGGTTGGATAGATTATTGGTTGATTGGTTGGACAGATTATTGGGTGATTGGTTGGATAGATCATGGGTGATTGGTTGGATAAATTATTGGGTAATTGTTTGGATAGATTATTGGGTGATTGGTTGGATAGATTATTGGGTGATTAGTTGGAAAGATTATTGGTTGATTGGTTGGATAGATTATTGGGTGGTTGGTTGGATAGATTATTGGGTGATTGGTTGGATAGATTATTGGGTGATTGGTTTGATAGATTATTGGTTGGTTGGTTGGATAAATTAATGGTTGGTTGGTTGGATAGATTATTGGGTGATTGTATGGAATATTTAGTGGTTGGTTGGATTATTGGGTGGTTGGATGGATTATTAGGTGGTTGAATTGACTATTAGGTATTTGGTTAGATTACTAAGTGGTTGATTGGATAGATTATTGGATGATTGGTTGGATAGATTATTGGGTGATTGGTTGGATATATTATTGGGTGATTGGTTGGATAGGTTATTGGGTGATTGGTTGGATAGATTATTGGGTGGTTGGTTGGATAGATTATTGGGTGATTATTTGGATAGATTATTGGGTGGTTGGTTGGATTATTGGGTGGTTAGCTGGATAGATTATTGGGTGATTTTTCGATAGATTATTGGGTGATTGGTAAGATAGATTATTGGGTGGTTGGTTGGATAGATTATTGGGTGATTATTTGGATAGATTATTGGGTGGTTGGTTGGATAGATTATTGGGTGGTTTGCTGGATTATTAGGTGGTTGGTTGGATTATTGGGTGATTGGTTGGATAGATTATTGGTTGATTGGTTTGACAGATTATTGGGTGATTGGTTGGATAGATCATTGGGTGATTGGTTGGATAGATTATTGGTTGATTGGTTGGATAGATTATTGGGTGATTGGTTGGATAGATTATTGGGTGATTGGTTGGAAAGATTATTGGGTGATTGGTTGGATAGATTATTGGGTGATTGGTTGGATAGATTATTGGGTGATTTTTTTTTTTTAAGTTGCATATCCCTTACAGGACCTTGCAGTCAACACCAGTATTTTTCAGCTGTTGTTGATGTTCTTGGCAAGATTATGCTCAGTAGTTTGCCATTGCTTTCTGAGCGAATTGGGTGATTGGGTGATTAGTTAGATAGATTATTGGGTGGTTGGTTGGATAGATTACTGGGTGGTTGGTTGGACAGATTATTCGGTGGTTGGTTGGATAGATTATTGGGTGATTGGTTGGATAGATTTTTGGGTGATTGGTTGGATAGATTATTGGATTGTTGGTTGGATAGATTATTGGGTGGTTGGTTGGATAGATTATTGGGTGATTGGTAGGTTGGTTTATATTGGGTGATTGGTTGGATAGATTATTGGGCGATTTGTTGGATTATTTTGGGGTGATGGGTTGGATTGTTGGGTGATTGGTTGGATGGATTATTTGTGTTTGGTTGGATAGATTATTGGGTGATTGGTTGGATAGATTATTGGTGATGCGGTTTGGATAGATGTTGGTGATTGGTTGGAAAGATTATTGGGTGATTGGTTGGATAGATTATTGGGTGATTGGTTGGATAGAGTATTGGGAGATGTTTGGATAGATTATTGGGTATTGTTGGATAGATTATTGGGTGATTTGGTTGGATAGATTATTGGGTGATTGGTTGTATATATTATTGGGTGATTGGTTGGATAGATTATTGGGTGGCTTATTGGATTATTGTGTGATTAGTTGGATAGATTATTGGGTTTTGGTTGGATAGATTATTGGGTTGCTGGTTGCATTATAGGATGATGTTTTTTGGACTATTGAGTGGCTGGTTGGATTATTGGGTGATTGGTTAGATAGATTATTGGGTGGTTGGATGGATACATTATTGGGTGATTGGTTCGTTGGATTATTGAGTGATTGGTTGGATAGATTATTGGGTGGTTGGTTGGATTATTGGGTGGTTGGTTGGACAGATTATTGAGTGATTGGTTGGAAAGATTATTCGGTGATTGGTTGGATAGATTATTGGGTGATTGGTTGGATAGATTATTGGATGGTTGGTTGCATAGATTATTGGGTGGTTAGTTGGATAGATTATTGCGTGTTTGGTTGGATAGATTTTTTGGTGATGGGTTGGATAGATTATTAGGTGAATGGTTGGATAGATTATTGGGTGATTGGTTGGATAGATTATTGGGTGATTGGTTGGAAAGATTATTAGGTGATTGGTTGGATAGATTATTTGGTGATTAGTTGGATAGATTATTGGATGGTTTAGTAGATTATTGTGTGATTGCTTGGATAGATTATTGGGTGATTGATTGGATAGGGTATTGGGTGATTGGTTGGATAGATTATTGGTTGATTGGCTGGATTGATTATTGGATAGTTGGATAGATTATTGGGTGGTTGGTTGCATAGATTATTGGGTGATTTTTTGGATAGACTATTGGGTGATTGTTTGGATAGATTATTGAGTGGTTGGTTAGATAGATTATTGGGTGATTGGTTGGATAGATTATTTGGTGATTGATTGGATAGATTATTTAGTGATTGGTTGAGTAGATTATTGGGTGGCTGATTGGATAGATTATTGGGTAATTGGTTGGATAGAGTGTTGGGTGATTGGTTGGATAGATTATTTTGTGGTTGGTTGGATAGATTATTGGGTGATTGGTTGGATAAATTATTGGGTGATTGGTTAGATAGACTATTGGGTGATTGGTTGGATAGAGTATTGGGTTATTGGTTGGATAGATTATTGGGTGGTTGGTTGGATAGATTATTGGTTGATTGGTTGGATAGATTATTTGGTGATTGGTTGGATAGATTATTGGGTGGTCGTTTGGATAGATGATTGGGTGATTTGTTGGATAGATTATTGTGTGATTGGTTAGATAGATTATTGGGTGGTTGGTTGGATAGATTATTGGGTGGTTGGTTGGATAGATTATTGGGTGATTGGTTGGATAGATTATTGGGTGATTGGTTTGGATAGATTATTGGGTGATTGGTTGGATAGATTATTCAGTGATTGGTAGGTTGGATTATTGGGTGGATGGTTGGATAGATTATTGGGTTGTAGGTTGGATAGATTATTGGGTGTTTGGTTGGATAAATTATTGGTTGATTGGTTGGATAGATTATTGGGTGATTGGTTGGATAGATTATTGGGTGATTGGTAGGTTGGATTATTGGGTGGTTGGTTGGATAGATTATTGGGTGATTGTGTGGATTGATTATTGGGTGATTGGTTGGATAGATTATTGGGTGATTGTTTGGATAGATAGTTGGGTGATTGGTTGGATAGATTATTGGGTGATTGGTTGGTTGGATTATTGGGTGATTGTTGGATAGATTATTAGGTGATTTGGTTGGATAGATTATTGGGTGATTGGTTGGATAGATTATTGTGTGATTCGTTGGGTAGATTATTGGGGGGTTGGTTAGATTATTGGTGGTTGGTTGGATAGATTATTGGGTGTTTGGTTGGATAGATTATTGGGTGGTTGTTTGGATATATTATTGGGTGGTTGGATGGATATATTATTGGGTGATTGATTTGGTAGATTATTTGGTGATTGGTAGGTTGGATTATTGGGTGATTGGTTGGATAGATTATTGGTGTGGTTGGTTGGATAGATTATTTGGTGATTGGTTGGATAGATTTTGGGTGATTTGTTGGATAGATTATTGGGTGATTGGTTAGATAGATTATTGGGTGGTTGGTTGGATAGATTATTGGGTGATTGGTTGGATAGATTATTGGGTGATTGGTTGGATAGATTATTGGGTGGTTGGTTAGATTATTGGGTTGTTGGTTGGATTATTGGGTGGTTGGTTGGATTATTGGGTGGTGGATTGGATTATTGGGTGATTGGTTGGATAGATTATTGGGTGATTGGTTGGATAGGTTATTGGGTGATTGGTTGGATATATTATTGGGTGGTTGGTTGGATAGATTATTGGGTGGTTGGTTAGATTATTGGGTGGTTGGTTGGATAGATTATTGGATTGTTTGTTGGATAGATTACTGGTTGGTTTGTTAGATTATTGGGTTGTTGGTTGGATTATTGGGTGGTTGGTTGGCTAACTGACGGGTTGCAAGTTGGCTGGTTATTGGAAGGCTGGTTGGTGAATTTTTTATAATACGGAGTGTCAACTCAGATCAGCCTGGGATGGAGATTGATGACTTCCACAAAATCGTGTTTGTAACAGCGTAGTCATCCAATGTGGCGCAACGTGCTGGGCATCCTCTGTACTCATAACATGACCAAACCATGACGCGTGTATCGTTCTAATGTTGGTAGTAGCGGCTTGAGTAGTTGTTTTTGTAGAGGCAATAGTAGTTGTTGTTGTAGTAGTAATAATTGTCGTAGTAGTAGTAGTAGTAGTAGTAGTAGTAGTAGTAGTAGTAGTAGTAGTAGTAGTAGTAGTAGTAGTAGTAGTTGTTGTTGTTGTTGTTGTTGTAGTAGTAGTAGCAATAGTAGTAGTAGTTGTAGTGGTAGTAGTAGTAGTAGTTGTTGTTGTTGTTGTTTTTGTAGAGGCAATAGCAGTTGTTGTTGTAGTAGTAATAATTGTAGTAGTAGTAGTTGTAGTAGTAGTAGTAGTATAGTAGTAGTAGTAGTAGTAGTAGTAGTAGCAGTAGCATTAGTAGTAGTAGCAGTGGTACTAGTAGTAGTAGTAGTAGTAGTAGTAGTAGTAGTAGTAGTAGTAGTAGTAGTAGTAGTAGTAGTAGTAGTAGTAGTAGTGGTGGTGGTGGTGGTGGTGGTGGTGGTAGTAGTAGTAGTAGTAGTAGTAGTAGTAGTAGTAGTAGTAGTAGTAGTAGTAATGGTGGTGGTGGTAGTAGTAGTAGTAGTAGTAGTAGTAGTAGTAGTGGTGGTGGTGGTGGTGGTGGTAGTAGTAGTAGTAGTAGTAGTAGTAGTAGTAATGGTGGTGGTGGTAGTAGTAGTAGTAGTAGTAGTAGTAGTAGTATTAGTAGTAGTAGTAACAGTTGTAGTAGTAGTAGTAGTAGTAGTAGTAGTAGTGGTGGTGGTGGTATTAGTAGTAGCAGTAGTAGTAATAGTAGTAGTAGTAGTAGTAGTAGTAGTAGTAGTAGTAGTAGTAGTAGTAATGGTGGTGGTAGTAGTAGTAGTAGTAGTAGTAGTAGTAGTAGTAGTAGTAGTAGTAGTAGTAGTAGTTAGTAGTAGTAGTAGTAGTAGTAGTAGTAGTAGTAGTAGTAGTAGTAGTAGTAGTAGTAGTGGTGGTGGCTGTGGTGGTGGTAGTAGTAGTAGTAGTAGTAGTAGTAGTAGTAGTAGTAGTAGTAGTAGTAGTAAGTAGTAGTAGTAGTAGTAGTAGTAGTAGTAGTAGTAGTAGCAGTAGTAGTAGTAGTAGTATAGTAGTAGTAGTAGTAGTAGTAGTTAGTAGTAATAGTAGTAGTAGTAGTAGTAGTAGTAGTAGTAGTAGTAGTAGTAGTAGTAGTAGTAGTGGCAGCAGCAGCAGCAGTAGTAGTAGCAGTAGTAGTAGTAGTAGTAGTAGTAGTAGTAGTAGTAGTAGTAGTAGCAGCAGCAGCAGCAGCAGCAGCAGCAGCAGCAGCAGCAGCAGCAGTAAGTAGTAGTAGTAGTATAGTAGTAGTAGTAGTAGTAGTAGTAAGTAGTAGTAGTAGTAGTAGTAGTAGTAGTAGTAGTAGTAGTAGTAGTAGTAGTAGTAGTATAGTAGTAGTAGTAAGGTTTAGAAAAGGAACAATCACGTTTTAATACGTGACCGTGATTAGTTTGCAATTGTTTTTTGACCGAGAAGTTAACGTGTAACTCCGATGTAATGCCGGTATAGGAAATGCACCGCACTGGAAGTTTACGAACGAGCTCTTCTATGCTTTCGGCATAACAAAAGAACATATAAAATACCCAGGGTGATCACTACAAGCTATCTACTTGTTTTGAAGTGGCTAAGACACGGAGGTAACTTATCACAAGCACCAGAGAGAGGCTAAGACATAGGTAACCTATCACAAACATCAGCAAGAGACTAAGACACATATGTAACTTATCACAAACATCTGAAAGAGGCTAAGACACAAAGGTAACTTATGACAAACATCAGAGAGAGACCTAGACACAAAGGTAACTTATCACAAACATCAGAAAGAAACAGTCTTTATGATTCAGCCATATTATGAGAGGTGAAACTGGAACTTGTTTAACAACTGGTAAGATGTGTGGAAGCAGACATAGAGTGTGTGGAAGCAGACATAGAGTAAGACAACGCAAGAAGATTCTAGGCAGCATTTCATCGTAATAAACACAAATCGTGAACAATTGACTAAACGAATTGATACATGAACAAAGTTCTGGGGCGACATGAGAGCAAGAGCAATTGTTTTACAGCCAACAGCTGTGACCTAAGTTTCATGAGCTTCAATGCAACACCTGGGCAGTCTGGTATTAATTGCATATCGAACCATCGACAAAGAACCAGACCTGGTCCCTAATGTGGTATTACACATGCACGTACTGGAGTGGATAGCCCTCCACCCACGATTAACGCTGTTATCTCGACAGTTTACCAGGTGAACTGCGACAAGAAAGGCATTTGGTACACAAATAGATATAACATACTTGAATCTGTCTCTCGATCGAAAGCCTTTTCCTGTATGACCCGTTGCTGTGAAGTTGGAACGGCGACTCGCTAACTAACTAAATATACCATGCACAAGCCAGCTTTATGGTGAACCAATATGGCGACCCTAAGGCAAAGACTACCCAAACGAATTTTATAACGTGTCAATAAATGAGAACAATAGATGCATGCTTACAACCCATACCACCATTTAGAAACAGCAAAAGAGGTACACAATTATTTAATCCACAACAAGACTAGCAAGCAAGGTGGGCAGAATACTTTCAAAACTACGTAATCCCCACAGATAATAACATAGAAAACCCTCACTTTTGTCACCAAAAGCCACGGACACCTATGAATCAAACTTCATCCTGAAGAGCAAAAGCATTTAAATAGAAAAGGTCCTAAAACCAAAACTCGTGTCCAGTTGAATAACCCAGAAGCTATTCAGGTCGTGGGAAAATAGGAGTTTCAGTGGCTGACGAGACTTTTTAATATGCGTTGGAAGAAAGAAAAGTCCTAGATGATCGCAAACATGCGATAATATTACGCATATGGACAAAAGAAGGCAATATGAGAGAGTGCGACATACGAGGTAATATCACTCCTGAGCCATGTAGGAAAATGTAACGCAAAAACTATTGGAACAAGAACTAGTAACCCATAGTTGCAAGTTGAAGCAGGGAGCAGGGAGGTCACGGTGGCGAGTGGTCAAGCCGTTTGACTTCGAAGGTTTGTTGGCTCAATTCCGGGCCGCGCCCTTCGGTTCATGAGTGAAAATTATCGGAGACTCCTGTGTTAGGAGTTCGTGCTGTGTGTGACGCTTTCCGCGGTGCGGAAAGAGACCGAGCCATACGGGATAAAAATCCGGTGCAATTAAGTCGACCCTGTCGACTTTTAAGGACTTTATACAGTTAAGCAAATTACAATTTGCTTTCAGGAAAGGTAACGCGTTTCACTGATTCACTATTCACACTTAGACAAATATACGAACAACCACCGACTTCATGACCAGCAGAATATTGTGTTTGTAGATCACAGCCGGCTTCGTGGCTAATGGCTTGCGACCGCGGTTCGTGAGCCGGGTACCAGGCTTTGGAAGCTTAGCTGCGACCGATTTGTGCAGCAGACCGTGTCGAGTTGTGTTCTAAAGTGCTGGTATCGTGTAGCCGGTCGTTCAGGAGCAATGGAAAACTACTACGTAACACTTGATGCTGCCTAGTACACTCAACGGCAGCTGAAATGCTGGTGTTGAACTGCAACGTCCCGTAAGGGATACGCAACAATACAAAAAGATCAGAAAAGGCTTTCGATAAAGTAGAGACAGGATTCAAGTTATGACCATCTTTAAGACTACGGTATTCACGAAAAATTGCTAAGAAACATCATAGCTATGTACCACTCGAGCCCAAGTGGCAGTTTTAATAACATAATGAAGGTATATCAGATTATGTTCACCAGTCAATACAGGAGTGAGACAAGGGATGTGTGTAATATTTCACAGTCAATACAGGAGTGAGGCAGGGCTGTGTGGCTCTCTCCCCTGCTAAATATGTCTACATGAAATGTGGACCCCCTCCCAGCCCCCCGTTCCCAACTTTCACACTTCTCGCTATTTAATATCTACATGGACAGAATACCCAAAGAAGCAAGCGTTGACAGAACAGATTCAGAACATTGTGAACTCTTTACTCCAGGTGAAACAAGAGATCCACACGCAATAAATGAACTTCTATTTGCAGACGATCAGTGCCTGTTTTACAGCGATGAGGGCAGACTACAACATCATATTAATAATCTGAGTTCAACCTGCAGCAGATACAATATGAGTATAAACACAGCCAAAACCGAAGCAATGCAAGTTAGCAGATCTCTTGGTCCATTAAGTATACAGATAAACATACCACATCTCTGAAACAAATCAAAGAATGCAAATATCTTGGAAGTATGATCACAGAAGATGGCAGATTGGACAGAGAAATCGAAATCAGACGTCAAACAGCTAGTGCACTTACATATCAACAACAATCTATCAACATACTGAAACATACAAATATAACCATGTCTGCAAAATAACAGATAATAAACATCATATACATACCAACCCTATGCTACCAATCTTAAACTTGAACATTATCCAGATCACACCTTCGCAAAATCAACACCCGTGAGATGGGATGCCTGAGAAGAGCTGTCAACCTAACAATCCGAGACCGAGTAAGAAATGTTGTTATCACACAGAATGTGGGATCAACACCTTGTGCCACATTTATTGAAAGACAGAAGATCAAGTGGTTTGGCCATGTCGTTAGAATACAACACCATCATCTACCAGCATTGGCCCTACATCAAAGATCATCTGCGACGAGAGGAAGAGGACGCCTGAGAAGAAAAGGGATTGAGGACAACAGAGACATCGTAAAACCACACGGAATGACACTATCCAGTGCCACCCATCGGGAGCTCGAACGCAAATTATCCCCCCCCCCCCCCACATGACGATTGACGGCAAAAGTGGATGATGATGATGATGATGATGATGATGATGATGATGATGATGATGATGATGACAGCAGAATCGACCCAGCCTTTGTATAAGCGGAAGTTACTCAAACAATTGCTCTACTCACAGAATGAACATGCTCACAGATTAAGACACACTATGGTAACTTTAACTTTAACTATGATAATTTTAATATAGAAGTAAAGAATAAATTTGATTTATTGTCTGATCTAGAGATCCTATTTCAAGATGTAGATGAGCAATAGGAAATGCTGAAGAATTCAATCAGTTATGCAGCCAAAAAAAACGATTCCAAAATTAAAGAAAGTGGGTCGTAAGACATGGATGACTGAAGAAATTTTACATCTAATCGAAACAAGAAGACAGAACAAAAATAATCCTGCCAAATATGAAGAAATTCAAAGAAAAGTCAGAACCTTATGTAGGGAGGCAAAAGAAACAATGCTTGAGAAAAATTGCAGAGAAATTGAAAAACAACACAACAGTAAAAATGCGAAACTAATGCACAAAAGAATCCAGGAGCTTACTAATCACAGAACACGTACATCAGCAGGCTGCCTAAAGACAAAAGATGGAAGAAAAAGATCAGATCTTACATGTATGGTCAGATTACGTGAAAAACCTTTATGACGACAACAGAGACGAACAGTATGATGTTCACAATAATAATGAAGGACCAGCAATTTTGAAGATGGAGGTTCTAGAATGCTCTTAACCATATGAAATCTGGCAAGACCCCTGGTTCAGACAGCGTCACAACAGAAATGTTTAATGCTTTAGAAGAATATGGAATAGATAAAGTTACCAGTCTGCTTAATACAATATATGATACTGGAAATATACCTCATGAATTATGTGACTCTGTATTTATTGCAATCCCAAAGAAATCAGGAGCCTTGGAGTGTGATCAACATCGAACAATTAGTATAATGAGTCACATCACGAAGATTTTGTTAAGAATTATCATGCAAAGAAATACGAGGAAAACACAACCTGAAATAGGGGAAGAACAATGTGGGTTTGTATAAGGCAAGGGTACAGTAAATGCTGTGTATTTACTGAGAACCGTAATCGAACGTTCTATAGAAGTAAACAATGATCTACACCTTTGCTTTATTGACTACACAAAGGCTTTCGATAAAGTGAGACATGTCGACATAATAAGGATGCTTGAAGATCTACAAATTGATGGACAAGACCTTAGACTTGTAAAAAACATATATTGGAAACAACAAGCTGCCATAAGAGTTGATAATGAAGTAACCTATAACCTATAACCATGCAGAATACAATAGGCAAGCTGCTGAAGAAGGTTGTCATAGGTCGGGGTGCCCCACCGGCTAGATGGAAATATTCTTCACTGGCGAGCAACCCTAAATAGTCAGAAACTGACTAGGGACAAAATCTATATGGCTGAACTACAGATTAGGCCCATGAATATCCAACGTACAGCTCTAAGTGGCTCGTTACAAAATGAAATGAACTGTGCTGAATATTCGCCAAGGAATGGGAAAGAGAAGGTTAGCTTAAGATAGGTGTTTTAAGTCTAAGTATATGAGTATAGACGACTATCTCAGTACAGGTTTTCTCCCTGACTGCTCCTTTCCTTGGTGTGTAAGTGAACCCCCACCAATGTACACAACAACACGTATGCACAATTGGAAAAAATATAATGACAGAACTATGAGTTACAATATTACAACATTTATTTACTAATCATAGACATCTGATGGTTTTTAATATGAGGATGATGAAATCATATAACATATTGTGATGAGAAACATTACGTAACTTTACTTGTTACTTCATCTATCTGGAACTGTGGTCCAGATCCCCACTCTCCAGTAGACTCAAAAAAGAAACAGCTTGCCGGTATTCTGACGAATCTGGTCAGTCCTAGCTCTACCTAGTCTTCACTCGTCTTTGAGATCTACAACATAGGTGCTCCTTGTGAGAGCTTGAAAGAAAGTCAAGAATGTGTTATATCAGTTCTACATCAGCGCAATCCTAATTAAAACATATCATAACACAAACATATACAATGACCAGTCTGGCCAAGTTTATCTTCCAGCTCTACTGCGTTCACCATCCTCCTTCTCCCTACTGTCTTTAGTCTGGGACGGGCTTTTCAATTGTCTCACACGCCTGTAATGATTACATTTCTGCCGCCCCAGGTCCATGTCGCTAATACAGAAATTCTGTGTCGTACAGCCGCTAATGTTAGTTTAGCAGCTCACAGGGTCGGTAATGGTATTATAATAATGCCTGATCATCCGGGCTTACAAGCCGGGACCCGTAGCTGTGCCAAGTTTCCATGCATTACCGTGGACGCACGCCCACAATACACTGAGAAAGTTTAGCACCATATACCCTATACTACCAATTGTGGACAATAGCATAACACTTCATATTGGTAGGTGTGCATATGACATATCAATATATCAAACATCCAATACACATAAACATATTGATTAAACTAGACATATTATGATACTTTAACATCATAGCATAATGCACTAGTTAGTTTATGAAATTACACATACATACATCCAACATATCCGTAACCATTATATTACTTCAAGATGGACATCTAATGATATTCAACATAATAGCATTAGGCATTATTAATGAGTACTAATATTGTATAGCTACAAAATGAGATATACAACGTCTAATTGAAGTTACCACTTAGTTACTGCTGTTGTAAGAATTAAATAAATAGTCAGTTGACTATATTCTGTACAACAAATGCACACACCAAAAAGGAGACTAGTCTAGTTTAGAAAGAAATGGTAAGCATCTGCTACGACACCTCAAGTATATCTAGACAAGATCTGCCTTCCATAAGTTTCTACTTCTCAGAAGAGTAACACTTAAAGCACAATGATATTGAACACAGAACTTAGAAAAAACACTCAAGTAACCTATGACAATGATAGTTCTTGCCATAACCTAGATCAGATATAGACTGAAAGTTCATATGTCTAAAAGACTATTGCATAGTTACTAAGAAATCCTACATATGACTACAAACATTGAGCTGGCTGCCTACCTGTTCTGAAGTCAGACTTAATCTAAAAAGGAAAAGTCTAGCAGGGGTTTTTATACCTAGCCTAGCAGTAGACACTTATCTCCCCGGAATTCCATTCATAAATTCTTCTTATCTCCTCCTGACGTTAATTGCAATTAACTCCAAGTCTGTCCAGTCATAAAAATTCTTCCTGCATGCACACTAGCCTTCACACCTGTGGGTCTGACAATTATTAGCCCACTGAGTCTTATCAGTGATTTCACACCTTGCGCCTCTAGTCTCTACCAGATGGGGTCAGCCATCGCGGTTGGGCGATTTCCTAGCTATTCTTATCAGGTGTCATGTCAAGGGAACAATTAGGTTCTCATGGTCAACAGCCAGTTTACAACTCTGTTGGTAAACCAGGTTTGCTTGCGTCATGCCTGGTTGGTTTTAATTACTATTCAGTCCCCTGAGTCAGCCCTCCTGTCTGGCTGGATTGATAACCTCTGGGGGTGACCGGTACTGGTGTCAAATTAACTTCCCAACTAGAAAGCCATTCCTGGTGGTTTGTTTACTTGCAGGTTTTGCAAGCTTACGTCAAGACAGTATAGCCTTGAATATAGAGAAAACGGTTTTGTTCGTCTGTTGATCCTCTACATGGCCCATCAAAAGTGAACCGAAAATTGTTCTGGGAAGTAAAGGCTGCCAATTCGTGACAAAGGTAATTGCCAGGAAAATATCAAGCCAACTAGAGAGGCAAGGTGTTTCCCCACCTACCCTGGGTGGGTACCGTCCAAAAAGAGAAACCTGAACCAATGCAGCAGTCTTTGCCCATGATGTCTATGAAGGTTTCCACTCAGGCACTGAAACCGTTGCTGCAGCGATTGATCTTGAGGACGCATACAACAGAGTACCACTGGATGTTTTAATCTTTCAGCTTCTTGAACTAAACGTAAGTCTATTCCTCCTTAGTTGGATCGCTGCAGCCCTCTTCCAACGGAAAGTAGTTTTTAGATGTGGCAGTTGGACTTCGGAACCAACAACAATATATCCTGGCCTACCACAGGGATCACCATTATCTCCGGTACTGTTCAACGCCTACACAGTGAGAATCACCAGTGAGCAGATCACTGGACCTGGCAGGACATTGTCATATGCCGATGATGTTTTAGTGTATCGTCAGGGTAAGGATAGAGAGGAGGTTGCTGTGGAACTACAAATCGAACTCAATCGCATAGGTACTTGGTGTGATGAAGCTGGGGCAATGGTCAACCCAACAAAGGCAACAGTGACTTGGTTCTCGTTGAATAATCACATTGTCAACAATCCAACACCAACTGTAATGCTGTGTTCAGAGACGGTGGAAAGAACGCAGGCAATGAATTACCTGAGGATACGGTTTGATCGAAGCCTTGCTTATAATGTGCACATAGACCAGGTGATAACAAAGGCCAAGCGGGGTTTGGCAGCGATGCGGGTGATGACGGCAGCAAACTGTGAGCAGCGCCATCTATGTCTTCTGTACAAGGGGCTGGTCATGTCTGTTTTGGAGTATGCAATGGCAATCCTGACTGTCAGCCATAAGCAGATAGAAAGGATGGAAAGGATACAGAATGAAGCTATGCGCATTATTCTTGGATGTACAAGAGATACAGCATGCAGGGCGATGCGCTACCTTCTTGATTTTCCAACCATTGAAGAGAGAATGCAAGTTTGCAGGGCACGCGCCTACCTCAGAATTAACGCAAACACACAGCATCCACTGCATAGTGAAATTAGGAAGGTGAAGGGCAGCAGGTTAAAAAGAGGACGGTCGTGGATGGGTCAAGCCGAAGACATTCTTCAACAGGTGTGTTCACTTGAGGACTTAGAACCTGGCGAGGAGTGGGTGCAAGTGCCAACAGACTTCTGCACATCCTTTTCAGTTTGCATCCAACTAGATAGAAAATGCAGACAAGAAAATCCGGCTGCTGTTGAGGCTGAAGTACAAGCGTTGATTTTCGAGAATTCGCTAGACAGTGACGCGGTCATCTACACAGATGGGTCGGTCGTCCGACATGTGAGAAGCTCATGGGCCTTTACAGCTCGGGCCGGAGGGAGAATTGTGAAGGAGGACTCTGGTGCTTTCACTGAAACCACAAGTAGCCTGACCATGGAAGTCATGGCAGTAAGTAAAGCAATAACATGGCTCGAGACACAGACATTCACTAGGGCTTGTTTCCTTAGCGACTCAATGAACATGATCAAGAGGATAGAGGAGGGGTCGATCCGAAGAGAATGGTTGCTGCCTCTGAAGCGGTCTCGGCTGGCAAAGATTAGTTTCATCTTCGTGCCAGGGCATGCGGGAGTACAAGGAAATGAGCGGGCTGACAAGCTCGCAGGTGAGGCTACTGTGGAGGGCGGACGCGCCATGGACCAGGCTGACATTCTGAATGCTCTACGAGAAGTGAGACTTTTGCAAGAACCAAGTGATGACTGTGAATCTACAACAATGGCCAGACTGCGAGAGCAGCAAATTAAAAGAGGGGTGGCCAAACAAGAACACTACGCAGGAAGCCAAAGAAGATTGATAAACCAACACAGAACTGGCGTCGTTAGCCGCTACACGCTGCGGGATTTGCTGAGGAGGGGATCCGAGCACTTATGGACTGAATGGTCCGATGTGCAACGAGGATGATCTGTCGACTAACTAACTAACTAACTAATGAAGTAAGCCAATATCAGCCTTTTAAGAGAGGTGTGAAACAGGGATGTGTAATGTCTCCAGATCTGTTTTACCTGTACAGTGAAAGTATTTTCAGAAATATTGAAGATATGGAAAGAATCAACATTGGGGGACGATGCATCAATAACATTAGATATGCAGATAATAGTCTTGATTGCAGACAATCAACAGGATCTGCAACATTTAGTAGATGCGGTTGTTACACACAGTGAACAACGAGGGTTAGAATTAAATTGTAAAAAGACACAGATTATGGTCGTCACTAGGAAGAACGAAATACCACAATGTAATATACAAGTAAATGGGAATATTCTTCAACAAGTGAATAGGTACAATTATCTCGGAACAGTAATAAATCTGATGGGAGATGCCTTGAAGAGATTAGAACAAGAATCGCCATGGCAAAAGTAGCCTTTAGCAAGATGAAAAACATACTGACCAATAAAAAGATGTCAATTGAAACGAGAAAAAGAATGTTGAGGTGCTACATAGAACCTGTACTTTTATATGGATGTGAAGCTTGGACAATGAGCAGTCAAGCTGAAAAACATCTGATGGCTGTAGAAATGTGGTTTCTGAGGAAAATGCAAAGAATACAATGGACAGCCAGAAAGACCAATGAACAAGTCCTTCAAGAAACAAATGAAGATCGTAAACTGATTAGAGATATTAGACGCAGACAGTCACAATTTTTTGGGTATGTTATGAGAAGAAATGAATTGGAGAACGTGGTGACAACTCTGGCAAGATCGAAGGGAACAGACCAAGAGAAAGACCTAGAAGCAAATACCTGGATGGCTTGGCCTCGTGGCATGGTCGAGACAGAAACACTAAGCTGATCCACGACTCTGGTGATCGAGTCAGAGATGGCAGAACATGACCGCCCACGCTTACCGACATGGCACATGATGGATGGATGGATGGTAACTTACCACAGAATGAACATGCTCACAGATTAAGACACACAATGGTAACTAACCACAGAAAGTCCCGTGGTCGGGAGGATAAGATCGTTTGCTCTTAAACTTCCTATGCTCTGATGAGGGGTCCTCTCCCTACAAAGGTCAACTGAACTTAAACCTCGACTTCTCGTCCTTGACATGGCGACATAAATTGTGTTGCCATTCTGGCAGCGGCATTATGAAAAGTATACCGGTGCGGGATGTTGGTTTGTCGAGACTCCTGCCTGTTCCATCTTTCACATTGGGCAGTGAGGAGCATTTTGTGTGATATTCACTGGCACAGGAACGGAGCAAAATGGAGCGACCCATTGCTGTGAAGTTGGAACCGCGACTAACTGACTAATTAACTAATTACAAGTATTTCAGAAGTCAGCGTGGGTTTGCCGGATGGCGAGAGACACTGGTAATGGGAAAAGCTGATCCACACGCAAAAATCAGTCCAGTTTGGACTACGCTTGAGTTCAAGGCAATCGGGAAAAAAAAACATTAAATAACTTACCCAAAACCAAGCTCAATGTTACAATCCACAGTTATTCTCAGGTCTGCCCACGGGTTTCAGGCACAGAGGTTAAATGATCCAGACACGGTTATTTACAGGGCATTCTCCCTTTTCGTCACGGCTATTCACAGACCAAACTCTTCACTCCATCACGGCTGTTCACATGGCAATCTCTCACTCCGTCACGACCTGGCCTGACACACTTGTCTCCCTTGATTCCGGATGCCCGATTACGATCAAGTCACGCGCTATCCTTGCATAAATCTGCATATAATTACGTCGTTAACACGAGCAGCTAGGAGTACTCAGCGCTGGGATCATATTTAGTGTTAAGTGAATTGTCACGAGTAGGTCAGTGACTCCCTTAGCTGTACTTATTAAGTACCCTGCCGGCTGGCGCAGGCGATTATGCTTCTCCATGCGTGGCTATCCAGCAACGAGTGTATCGGGTCATATGCTGACTCCCTTCCGCGCCATGACACAAGGCTATCAGTAATTTTTCTCTCACTGCGGCCGAGTGGCTAGAATGCCGGATTCTCCTTAGGGAGACCCGGGTTCGAATCCTAGGTAAAATGTGTATTTTTTTCTGTCAAGGAAAATGAGAAAACCCTAACCTGCACAGTTTGCGTCGACTGCACTAGCCAGGCGGCGCTTAATTCCTCAGACTCACGACCCCCCTGCTAAACACCG
Organism: Cepaea nemoralis; assembly: GCA_014155875.1. Taxonomy (NCBI): domain Eukaryota; kingdom Metazoa; phylum Mollusca; class Gastropoda; order Stylommatophora; family Helicidae; genus Cepaea; species Cepaea nemoralis. Next base: position 271,619 of record JACEFZ010020215.1, read on the forward strand.
CAAGGTACTATATTGGCAGTAAATGACAGCTTTCGTTGTTGACCGTCTTTCTAACAGTCTTCCTCCATCTCTCTTTCTACAAATGTGTCCTGTTGTCACATGTTTCAGTGTTTCCTTCTTCCAGTTGTGGCCAACGAATGAAGACCCAGTTTCTCCTTATCTCGTATATAGCACTTTAACACTTTTTTTCTCACTGGGAAAATGGGAGTGTTTTTTTATTGGCGAGTGTTTTCCTTCTGGCAAAATGCTACTTTCGCCATGGCGATTCTTGTTCTAATATTTATAATGCATCTTCATGGGGCCAGCATGGTCGAATGGATAAGTGCTCTGTCTTAAACTTCCGGTGCGCTGATGCCGAGGCAGCGGTTTCATCTCCTACACCGGTCAGTTGGACTAACATGTTGACTTCTCGCCCTTGACTTGGGGACGTAAATTACAAGTACCCTTGAAGTCGGAGTGGCCTCGCCTGATGGCGAGGGACACTGGTAATAGGGAAAGCTAATCCACACGAAGTTGTAGCACGTGTATGGACTGACGCTTAAGTTCAAAGTTCACGAACGGTTAATTAAAAAGCCATGGCCAATTTATTAAAAAGCCTCTTTAAAAAAATTCTACAATCAAATCCCTTTTCATTCCTAGTTATTATTATTATTATTATTATTATTATTATTATTATTATTATTATTATTATTATTATTATTATTATTATTATTATACCTATTCATGTCATTGTTTCGTTTCCATGAAATACGAAGTATTTTTCTGTATATCCACAACTCCAGGGCCTCTATTCGACTTTCTACAAGGGCCTTCAAATTAAAATCTTAAATGTTTTTTGTTGTGTGTGAATATATTCTGAAAAAGTAAAGAACAAATGCATCATTATTCCATGTAGTCCCCACTGCGTTCAATGAAAGACCTCCGCGCCGACAAATTGCTTGGATTCCTGTAGAAAAAAATTCTCTTGGTGGCGTGTGTAACCACTCACGCACCACCTGCTGTATCTCTTCATCGGATGGAAAAATCTGTCACATAAGTCAGCCGTTTTGAAACTTCCTGTTCCATTCATACCCTTGCTGGGCTGACAAGAATACATCATCATAATTGACTTTCATCGCCAATGAATTTAAATAGGCTTCACCCCTTCACTGATAAAAAATAACAAAAAAGGTTGGTACATGTCAAAAGTGGGGCGGCCATCTTTAAACTGTCCTTATGACGTCACCGTATTCGCCAGCACCATGATGGCACGTGCTGAATACTCTTGACTTCATAAACAACAATATTGATAGGTTACAAATCAAAGGCATGGTTATTATAATTTCTATTACACTTTAAAGGTTTTCATTTGAATACCGCTCGTAATTGCTTGTTCAATGTCCAGGCTTCCGCATCATCTAGAAGTGTTGAATATACATAATATTTGACAATTATCGTTTTTAATTCGTTGTTAATTTCACTAAATGTTAATACTGATCTCATGCTGTTGAAAACATTTTTGGCCATTCCTATTTTCTGTTTTTATTAGTGTTTCACTGTTAGTTAGTTAGTTAGTTGGTTAGTTAGTCGCAGTTCCAACTTCACAGCAACGGGTCGTCCCCATTATGCTCCGTTCCTGTGCCAGTGAATATCGCACAAAATGCTCCCCACTGCCCAATGTGAAAAGTGGAAAAGACAGGAGTCTCGACAAACAACAGCCCGCACAGATACACTGTGCATAATGCCGCCGCCAGAATGTCAACACACCAGTCCCCCACGAAACACCCTGTTTATCTCTGATGGAATCGGCAGTCATTTTCCCATCTGGATGTTTCCTAGATGTTCACCTACACAGTCCACGAAAATAGTTCATCGCTGATGGCAGTGGCAGTCAACCAGAAGCCCAGCAGCCACGCATTTCTGCATAAGGCAAAAACCGTTCAACTCTGGGACATAGCCACCTGCCATCACTCCGAACATGCAGCAGGGTCCCCCCTCCCCCCCCCCCCCCCCACCCCCCCCCCCCCCCCAAAAAAAAAAAAAAACTTGGGCAGATTCAAAAGCACTTCACACGAAACTCACAGCTCACAGTGTCGCGCCACGCACTCACTCAATAGCAGGGCGACGGAACCATCAAGCCTCCTTAGTCGCCTCTTACGACATGCGTGGTAGGCTACAGTGTTGCTATTCTTTACTTCCCTTATGGGCCCCGGCAACAAACGGGCTTCTGCCATCATTATTACATGTCCAAGAAGGAGAAATTGTTACTTGTTCTATTATCTCCCCGTTTACTCTGATGTTCATTGATGGCGTTCTCCTTTGCACCGCTAATTATAATAGATTTGTTATGTTTAAAGAGAAATTAATTACTGTATAATCTAAGCCGTATTCTGCACTATGTCTGTTTACTAGTCGCACTGGGTTATGTAACTCTTGCCCGCTTCCTGTCTGTACCACAGTTTCGTCAGCATACCTAGAAATGTTGATGATTCTCAGCTGTGGTTTGGGGGATAATGAGACGCGTAGTTACACAATGCCCCGATATACCTCGTCAAGGACTCGACCTCAGCTGCTCACTATTTGGAAGCACACCGCTTTGTGATGATTTCGGGGGCACGCGGCCTCGGTCGTTCAGAAAGCAATGGCAAAATACTGAAAGTAAAGTGGTTTGCAAATCCCAAAGAGGCAATAAATGTTGGGGTAGGTTGAAATGTTCTGTAAAGGATATTGTAAAAAGGTTGCATATCCTTTACAAGATGTCGCAGTCAACACCAACATTTTTTGCCGTTGTTGATCTCTTGGCAAGTTTACGTTCAGAAGTTTGCCATTGCTTTCTAAACGACCGGCACTCATACCTTTTCGTAAAAAAACACCAACGTTGCGCGGTCTGCTGCCAAATCGCGGCAACTGTGTTTCGAACGCGGGCATATGGGATCACGAACTGCTCCCGTAACCTCTTTGCCACGGAGCCGGCCGTAAAGGATATACAACTGTGTTTTTAAAGTTAACAAACAAACAAAACTGCACGCACGCAAACACATATGTCTCGAAGCGATGTCCTACTTGGACCCGATGATGTGGTAGAAGCGGTGTCCTGCGTGGACTCGGTGATGTGGTAGAAGCGATGTCCTGCGTGGACCCGGTGATGTGGTAGAAGCGATGTCCTACTTGGACCCGGTGATGTGGTAGAAGCGATGTCCTGCGTGGACCCGGTGATGTGGTAGAAGCGATGTCCTGCGTGGACCCGGTGATGTGGTAGAAGCGATGTCCTGCGTGGACCCGGTGATGTGGTAGAAGCGGTGTCCTGCGTGGACCCGGTGATGTGGTAGAAGCGATGTCCTGCGTGGACCCGGTGATGTGGTAGAAGCGATGTCCTGCGTGGACCCGGTGATGTGGTAGAAGCGATGTCCTGCGTGGACCCGGTGATGTGGTAGAAGCGATGTCCTGCGTGGACCCGGTGATGTGGTAGAAGCGATGTCCTGCGTGGACCCGATGATGTGGTAGAAGCGGTGTCCTGCGTGGACCCGGTGATGTGGTAGAAGCGATGTCCTGCGTGGACCCGGTGATGTGGTAGAAGCGATGTCCTGCGTGGACCCGGTGATGTGGTAGAAGCGATGTCCTGCGTGGACCCGGTGATGTGGTAGAAGCGATGTCCTGCGTGGACCCGATGATGTGGTAGAAGCGGTGTCCTGCGTGGACCCGGTGATGTGGTAGAAGCGATGTCCTGCGTGGACCCGGTGATGTGGTAGAAGCGATGTCCTGCGTGGACCCGGTGATGTGGTAGAAGCGATGTCCTGCGTGGACCCGGTGATGTGGTAGAAGCGATGTCCTGCGTGGACCCGGTGATGTGGTAGAAGCGATGTCCTGCGTGGACCCGGTGATGTGGTAGAAGCGATGTCCTGCGTGGACCCGGTGATGTGGTAGAAGCGATGTCCTGCGTGGACCCGGTGATGTGGTAGAAGCGATGTCCTGCGTGGACCCGGTGATGTGGTAGCGCCTGATAGCACAGAGGAATGTGTGGCCAAGTTTGAGCTCAATTTCGCAGGTGACGGACTCAGGCGTTGAACCAGAGTACTACCGTGCTCACAATATTACCATTTTCCCCTCCAATTTCAATTCTTGAGAAAAGATGTTTCAGCCCCGTTCAACCGTCGACTTATCGATGTGGTTATACAGGGTGTATTTTTAATGGCTGTGGGTTGTTTGAAAATATTGCCGTTCCAAGTTTTTTATTTACCATTTAGTTGTTTAGTTTAGTTTAGTCGATGGATCAACATCACGGCGCACGGGTGCAACCCATAAGTTGTCCGTTCTTCTCCTAACTCAAACCTGAGTCTGGAGAAACTCAGCCCAGTGCACGAAATCCGTAGCACCGACGAGGATCCTGAAATACTTTGGGTAGATTTTAAACTCGAAATTTTTGCCCGGGCAGCGCCGTTAGGCTACTCTTTTTCGATTTCCAATTGCCACGGGATTTTTTTTTAGTGCGCAACAATACACACGGGCGTCCGATCTCACTACTCAGAGACCAGGGGAAATTGTTATTACTAGAAGTCCACGAGAAAAAATCCCGCTCATCACCGGAGCTTGAACCCGGGACCTCCAGCACTCAATGCGGAAACCATACCTCGAGACCACGTAGCCCCCCCCCCCCCTATTTGGAAACTTGGAAGTAACTTTAACTACACTAGGAGTCTCCGCTGGCCACTGGTTGGTACAGCCCCAACATTTACCATTTATGTTGCATGAGCTCACAGAGGGTGAATACAAACTTGGAAGAGCAATATTTTCAAAACTCCCACAGTCATTAAAAATACGCCGTATAGTTGGGCCTTCCTGGTATATCTCGTACTTCTGCTTGTGTAGATAGAGCTGCCTATATCTACTTCATGGTGTATCTCGTACTTCTGCTTGTGTAGATAGAGCTGCCTATATCTACTTCCTGGTGTATCTCGTACTTCTGCTTGTGTAGATAGAGCTGCCTATATCTACTTCCTGGTGTATCTCGTACTTCTGCTTGTGTAGATAGGGCTGCCTATATCTACTTCCTGGTGTATCTCGTACTTCTGCTTGTGTAGATAGAGCTGCCTATATCTACTTCCTGGTGTATCTCGTACTTCTGCTTGTGTAGATAGGGCTGCCTATATCTACTTCCTGGTGTATCTCGTACTTCTGCTTGTGTAGATAGAGCTGCCTATATCTACTTCCTGGTATATCTCGTACTTCTGCTTGTGTAGATAGAGCTGCCTATATCTACTTCCTGGTGTATCTCGTACTTCTGCTTGTGTAGATAGAGCTGCCTATATCTACTTCCTGGTGTATCTCGTACTTCTGCTTGTGTAGATAGAGCTGCCTATATCTACTTTCTGGTGTATCTCGTACTTCTGCTTGTGTAGATAGAGCTGCCTATATCTACTTCCTGGTGTATCTCGTACTTCTGCTTGTGTAGATAGAGCTGCCTATATCTACTTCCTGGTGTATCTCGTACTTCTGCTTGTGTAGATAGAGCTGCCTATATCTACTTTCTGGTGTATCTCGTACTTCTGCTTGTGTAGATAGAGGTGCCTATATCTACTTCCTGGTGTATCTCGTACTTCTGCTTGTGTAGGTAGAGCTGCCTATATCTACTTCCTGGTGTATCTCGTACTTCTGCTTGTATAGATAGGGCTGCCTATATCTACTTCCTGGTGTATCTCGTACTTCTGCTTGTATAGATAGGGCTGCCTATATCTACTTCCTGGTGTATCTCGTACTTCTGCTTGTATAGATAGGGCTGCCTATATCTACTTCCTGGTGTATCTCGTACTTCTGCTTGTGTAGATAGGGCTGCCTATATCTATTTCCTGGTGTATCTCGTACTTCTGCTTGTATAGATAGGGCTGCCTATATCTACTTCCTGGTGTATCTCGTACTTCTGCTTGTGTAGATAGAGCTGCCTATATCTACTTCCTGGTGTATCTCGTACTTCTGCGTGTGTAGATAGGGCTGCCTATATCTACTTCCTGGTGTATCTCGTACTTCTGCTTGTATAGATAGGGCTGCCTATATCTACTTCCTGGTGTATCTCGTACTTCTGCTTGTATAGATAGGGCTGCCTATATCTACTTCCTGGTGTATCTCGTACTTCTGCTTGTATAGATAGGGCTGCCTATATCTACTTCCTGGTGTATCTCGTACTTCTGCTTGTATAGATAGGGCTGCCTATATCTACTTCCTGGTGTATCTCGTACTTCTGCTTGTGTAGATAGAGCTGCCTATATCTACTTCCTGGTGTATCTCGTACTTCTGCTTGTATAGATAGGGCTGCCTATATCTACTTCCTGGTGTATCTCGTACTTCTGCTTGTGTAGATAGAGCTACGTATATCTACTTCCTGGTGTATCTCGTACTTCTGCTTGTATAGATAGGGCTGCCTATATCTACTTCCTGGTGTATCTCGTACTTCTGCTTGTGTAGATAGAGCTGCCTATATCTACTTTCTGGTGTATCTCGTACTTCTGCTTGTGTAGATAGGGCTGCCTATATCTACTTCCTGGTGTATCTCGTACTTCTGCTTGTATAGATAGGGCTGCCTATATCTACTTCCTGGTGTATCTCGTACTTCTGCTTGTGTAGATAGAGCTGCGTATATCTACTTCCTGGTGTATCTCGTACTTCTGCTTGTGTAGATAGAGCTGCCTATATCTACTTCCTGGTGTATCTCGTACTTCTGCTTGTGTAGATAGAGCTGCCTATATCTACTTTCTGGTGTATCTCGTACTTCTGCTTGTGTAGATAGAGCTGCCTATATCTACTTCCTGGTGTATCTCGTACTTCTGCTTGTGTAGATAGAGCTGCCTATATCTACTTCCTGGTGTATCTCGTACTTCTGCTTGTGTAGATAGAGCTGCCTATATCTACTTTCTGGTGTATCTCGTACTTCTGCTTGTGTAGATAGAGCTGCCTATATCTACTTCCTGGTGTATCTCGTACTTCTGCTTGTGTAGGTAGAGCTGCCTATATCTACTTCCTGGTGTATCTCGTACTTCTGCTTGTATAGATAGGGCTTGCCTATATCTACTTCCTGGTGTATCTCGTACTTCTGCTTGTATAGATAGGGCTGCCTATATCTACTTCCTGGTGTATCTCGTACTTCTGCTTGTATAGATAGGGCTGCCTATATCTACTTCCTGGTGTATCTCGTACTTCTGCTTGTGTAGATAGGGCTGCCTATATCTACTTCCTGGTGTATCTCGTACTTCTGCTTGTATAGATAGGGCTGCCTATATCTACTTCCTGGTGTATCTCGTACTTCTGCTTGTGTAGATAGAGCTGCCTATATCTACTTCCTGGTGTATCTCGTACTTCTGCGTGTGTAGATAGGGCTGCCTATATCTACTTCCTGGTGTATCTCGTACTTCTGCTTGTATAGATAGGGCTGCCTATATCTACCTCCTGGTGTATCTCGTACTTCTGCTTGTATAGATAGGGCTGCCTATATCTACTTCCTGGTGTATCTCGTACTTCTGCTTGTATAGATAGGGCTGCCTATATCTACTTCCTGGTGTATCTCGTACTTCTGCTTGTATAGATAGGGCTGCCTATATCTACTTCCTGGTGTATCTCGTACTTCTGCTTGTGTAGATAGAGCTGCCTATATCTACTTCCTGGTGTATCTCGTACTTCTGCTTGTGTAGATAGGGCTGCCTATATCTACTTCCTGGTGTATCTCGTACTTCTGCTTGTATAGATAGGGCTGCCTGTATCTACTTCCTGGTGTATCTCGTACTTCTGCTTGTGTAGATAGAGCTACGTATATCTACTTCCTGGTGTATCTCGTACTTCTGCTTGTATAGATAGGGCTGCCTATATCTACTTCCTGGTGTATCTCGTACTTCTGCTTGTGTAGATAGAGCTGCCTATATCTACTTTCTGGTGTATCTCGTACTTCTGCTTGTGTAGATAGGGCTGCCTATATCTACTTCCTGGTGTATCTCGTACTTCTGCTTGTATAGATAGGGCTGCCTATATCTACTTCCTGGTGTATCTCGTACTTCTGCTTGTGTAGATAGAGCTGCGTATATCTACTTCCTGGTGTATCTCGTACTTCCGGTTGTGTAGATAGGGCTACGTATATCTAATTCCTGGTGTATCTCGTACTTCTGCGTGTATAGATAGGGCTGCCTATATCTACTTCCTGCATTCTAATGTGTTGTCATTGTGTTTCTTTCATCCTTGTTGTGGTTTTACATGTATGGACAGAGCCGCACACTTGTTAAGGCCTGGTGTAATTTTGTTCCCGCACCGTCTCATGGTATTGCTTCCTTCAGGGAGTTTAACCAGTTGTCGTCTCTCCTGGGGCGCAATCTATTTTCCCGTCTTTGTCTATCTTCGAATTTTCTCGGTCTTCTCTGGTATCTTGTGTCGTGGACGAGTTGATAGCTCGATCTCGGTGGAGAGTAATTTCTTCTCCTTGCCTCCGTCCACACTTGGCCTTGATCACTGTCATTCTGGGTGTCTTCCTCCTCTTCTACTTCTTCTTATGTTTCTTCTTCTTCTGTCTGGGACTTTATATCTTCTGTTTCTGATGTCTCGCTCTTTGACATGAGTTGTTATATCTTAAGTCTTTTTTCTTGGATTGTCAATGTATTCCGTCTCAGCCTTTATTGCAGCCATTCGAGCGACATCCTGCGCAATTTTCTGATGTACTTGCTTTAATTCGTTCAGTATGCGATGAACGGCTGTTATTTGCGTCTCTATGGTCAGGTCTTGTTGTTCCTCGATGTTGGCCCAGCACATTCAAGCAATTATAATGTGCTGGTATAAGGGACATAATAACTACAAGCGCTCGGAAATATTACAAGAAGAGGTTATGCCCCATGAACACTTACATTGAAAGATAGCGCCAACTTTACATTTGGAGTCTCCGGTGATAACTAGCAGTTCATCCCTAACATGGCAGAATGGATAAGACCGCTAGCGTGCTGATGAAGGGTAGCGGGTTCAACCTTACAGCGGTTAGTTAGACTAAAATGTTGACTTCTCGTCCTTGACTTGGGGATGTAAATTACAATTACCTCGGAGTGGGTTCGCCTGATGGCGAAGGACACTGGTTATAGGGAAAGGTAGGAACTACGCTTGAGTTCAAAACGAGCTTGTGGAAAAAAGAAATCTCCAACATGTGTAAGTAATACTTACGAATTTAGTACGCATAATTTCTTAACCTGAGCTCTTGATGATTAACAAGTGAATAATACTGCTCTCCATTCCATATTTGACATCTGGTGGATTCTATCACTCCTAGCTGATTCTCTGCTTTGTGCCACTGTCACAGTAGAACGATTTTGGTAGCCATGTGCCAGTCTACTGTCACAGTATAAACAGTGTTTTATTTGTTCTAGTTCTTATGTTTCCGCACGTTTTAGTTAACTTCGGTAACTTAAAATCGAGGCAGAAAGATTTAGCAGTGTGAAACAGGTCGTTACCATCGTTAGCATTTTAGAAAACGTGTTTGTTGTGATTCGAAATCATTGTTGCGATTTGAACTTCAAAATGACAACACCTTCTGGTTCTGGACCTCATATATTTTAATAAAATTACCTTTCTAAACAATTTTATATTATAGTTATTGTGATTTAAATGACTTTGTGAAAGATTCTAAAACTCATACCACGTGCAGTATTCAGTAGTAAGTTAGATTCTTTCGTAGTATTGAAAACAACACTAAAATGGAAAGTTCGTCATAATATGTCATAATATGAGGGCACATATCGAATTATGAATGCGCTAATGGGCCACATTTATGCCCTAAATTTGTTTTGCCTATCACAAAGTATTTAAGGAGTATTTAAATAATTAAATATAAAAGAGTAATAATTATAACTAAATAGAAAATAGTGTTTATATTATTCTTCTCAGTACAATCTGGCTGGTGTGTTACTGACATTTTCCATTTAGTGTGAAATATATGTGCTTCAAAATATTATGTTGTAATTGTGTTTTATTGGTGTTATGGTGCAGTTCTTGTGATATACGTGAACACAAATGGTGTGTGTAACATTATTCAGTAAATTAAACAGGATCAACATAAGAGAATTAAAATTACAGCCTTGGTAAGTGAAATTTTAAAAATAATGTTTACCTCTTTAATTTCAGTTGTTATTACTAAGCCTCTCATTATTGTCATAATATTTCTAACCTATCAATTAATTATTACCACTGTCATGTTTCGTGTGCAATCCTCTTTAATCTTATATATGAAAGGCAATCTCCGTCTGTATGTCTGTATGTCCTTTATGCATTCGCGAACGGCCCATCCGATTGAGATGAAATTTTCTACACGTCTTCCTCTCATTCCCGCGCAGCCAAGTGTGAAATCGGCTGCTTACTTAATATTATTTAATTTTTCATTTTACATTATAATTTATATACAGCGAGGGGACTTAACTCTGTAAAAGTTATTTCAAGGGGCATAACTTTTAATAACTTTTCTGTATACCTTATAGTCATATTGTTGCATCGTTTTCACAGATTTATAAACTCTTTGTCTATAGTTATATACCGGCATATGAGTTATAATAAATAATGATACAATCTTTAAGGCATTTTCAAAGTTTTCATAAAAATAATGCACAATGCATAACATTGTAACTCATCTTTTTATGCTTAAGAAGTTATCTACAGTCATGCAGGTGATTAGAAACGGTTTTCATTAAAAATAATGGATGGTGTGTGGAAGGACATTCTTTTAAGTTACTTATTTTTTGTTGTATGAATTTAATGAGACGCTACAAGCCAGGAGCTGGGCGAAGCCACGCCGGGTCAGATAGATAGACAGACCCACCTTTTCGCTGCAGTTATCTACAGGCATATGCGTTATAATCCTCCTCCTCCTCCTCCTCCTCCTCCTCCTCATACCCTCTTCCTCTTCCCCTCCCCCTCCTCCATCTCCCTCTTTCTCCTCCTCCTCCCTCTTCCTCCTCCTCCCTCTTCCTCCTACCTCCTCGCCCTCCTCCCTCCTCCTAATCACTCCTCTTCCTTCCTCTTCCCTCTCCTCCTCTCTCCTCCTACTCCCTCCTCCTCCCTCCTCTCCTACGTCCTCCCCTCATCCCCTCCTCCTCCTCCTCCCTTCTCCTCCTCTCCTCCTCCCTCTCCTCCCTCCTCTTCCCTCCTCATCCCTCCTCCTCCCTTCTCCTCCTCCCTCCTCATCCTCTCTCCTCCTCCCTCTACCTCCTCCTCCCTCCACATCCCTCCTCCTCCCTCTTCCTCCTCCTCCCTCTTCCTCTTCCTCCCTCCTCCTCCTCCCCCTCCTCCATCCTCCTCCTCCTCCTCCCCTCCTTCCCTCCCTCCTCCTCTTCTCCTTCCTCCTCCCTCCTCCTTCTCCCTCTCCTCCTCCTCCCTCCTCCTCCCCTCCTCCTCCTCTCTCCTCCCCCTCCCTCCTCCTCCTCCTCTCCCTCCTCCTCCCTCCTCCTCCTCCCTCCTCCTCCTCCTGCGTTCTTCTCCTCCCTCCTTCTCCCTCCTCCTCCTCCTTCTCCTCTTCCTCCTCCCTCTTCCTCCTCCTCCCTACTCCTCCTCCCTCCTCCTCCTCCCTCCTCTCCTTCCTCCTCCCTCCTCCTCCTCTCTCCTCCTCCTAATCCCTCCTCCTCTCATCTATTCCTCCCTATTCCTCCCTACTCCTCCTTCCTCCTACCTCCTCTTCCCTCCTCCTCCTCTCTCCGCCTATCTCTTCCTCCCTCCTCCCTCCTCCTCCCTCCTCCACCTCCCTCTTCCTCCTCCCAGCTCCTACTCCTCCTTTTTCTTCTTCTTCTGCTGCGACTGCCGCCGCTCCATTTACCCAAGTTAATTGTTGGAGAAGATGTAAAGATCTTTCAAGTACTCTTTCTAATGCTTTTTGTAAGTTGGTCTTCTTTTATCTAAGGTTGTTCTAACTGCAACCAATAAATAATTAGACAGACAGACAGACAGACAGACAGACAGACAGACAGACAGACAGACAGACAGACAGCAGAGAGGGAGGGACAGACAGACAGACAGACAGACAGACAGAGTGTCGTGAACGGGAACTTATATGACTACTTATATGAATTAAATGAGATGCTCCCCATCAGGGGCTGGACGAAGCCGGGCCGGATCAGACAGACAGACAGATAGACAGGCAGACAGACAGATAGATAGTCGGGAACGGGAACGGGAACGGGAGCTTATATGACTACTTATATGAATTAAATGAGATGCTCCCCACCAGGGACTGGGCGAAGCCGGGCAGTGTCAGCTAGTTTGATATATAATACAATATATCTGCTACCATTTCAACAATTTTAAAAGCATTATTGTGACACACCCCTACTTCTCATTTTCTGCCATGAATTTCTGTTTGGTCAGGACCACTTTTTTGTTTGGCAGGCAATCAGCGAGACTTCTTCTTCTTCTCCTTCTTCTACTCCTCCTTCTTCTTCCTTATCTTCGCTTCCGTCTCCTCCTATTCCTTCTTCTCATCCTTCTGTTATACCTTATCCTTCATCAAGGCACAGGCCCTAGTAAACTCACCTTAAGGCGCTCTGTCTGTTGCTAACTGCCGAAGCAGTATCCAGACAATGCAGGGTCACGTGACCAAAAGAGACAACTGGTAAATGGGCACCTCTAATTGAGACACTGGAGACTGACATATTGGATGCATGACTGACTGACTGACTGACCTGACTATGAATGACTGGCACCTTGCCGCCTTGACAGACGATAGTTTGTAAAATGGAGTTATACCTCTCCATAACACAAAGCCTGGGCTGAATTTAGAGGCCATGTGTTGCCCATGCAGTATGATCCCTCTCTCGGCCTGTCTAGTTTACTCCAGAGGAAAGGTAACACCAATACGCCTGGAACAAGACAAGCTGCAGAAGCTGCCGGAACAGCAAAGCAATGCTCTAACTGTCAGCCTATCGAAGCTTCCATCCTAGACCAGTTGGGACCAAGGCTTAGTGCCTGGTCTGCCCTGCTATGAAATTTAGTCTTTAGGTTGCATGTCCTCGCACTAGGATAAGGCCTGTACTCTCCCAATTTTACTCTTCCTCCCGAAGCTGTTGGCGCAATGTGGGGTGTCGGGTTTGGTGATGCGCCGCCCAACATTCAGTCATAATCTGAATAAGATCTGACTATCAGAATATTGGATGCATGCCGACACATCTATTCACGAATCTTCTCAATTGTTGTAGTAGTAATCGAGTATAAGACTGTAATAATCCGCCGCTTCCTGGCCTAGAGGTTAGCGACTTTTCTCCGTAATCTCGTATACTCTCGTAAGTAACGTGGCGACGGTGAATATCAGCAGTGGTTCGAATCGTGTCGGTAACTTACGGAGTATGTGAGCCGGCCGCTCAGAAAGCAATGGCAAACTACTGAGCTTAATTTTGCCAAGAAATCAACAATCAGCTGAAAGATGCTGATGTTGACAGAGATGTCCTGTAAAGGATATGCAACAACAAAAAAGTAATAATCCAGTATGGAGCTGTTGTAGTAGTGAATCGAGTATGGAACTGCTGTAGTAGTAATCGAAAATGGAACAGTTGTAGTAGTGAATCGAGTATAGAATAGAAGAAAAAGCAGCTGCTGCAGCAGGATACAACAATGTGAATTGGAAACAAATAGGTATATTAAACTCCTGCGAGAAGAAACGTACTAAACACAAACACGTTGCACATACCTTACAAGGAGATTCATCGTATCCCGAAATACAGGTGAAAATCCAAAATCAGAAGTAATCAATAAATATATAAAATGAATAATAAAATAAAATACACACGAAACCGTACAATACGACACACAGGACGAGTATAGAAGCGCTATCGAACTGTTGTAATAGTGAATCGAGTGTGACAACAGATCAGGACGGTTGCGACCTGTTGTTAACTAGTCGGCGATAACCACCTGTCGTCTAGGCATTGTGTGGGGTCTGTGGACGATGAAATATCTCAAACATGTGGATGAAGCATGACCACGCCTAATTTCACCCAGCCTGTACATGATGTGCTGATCATGATCAACTTTGGCCTAGTCTCACTCATCCTGTACGTGCGGAGTTTGTCATGACCTAGTTTCATCCTCAAGTCACAGTCCCAGTAACTTATAAATGCGATACATTGATGTCCTGGTGGTCTATGCCCTGAAAACCAGATTTGCATCTTTCGGAGTTAGTTAGGTGTAAACATTTCTCCTCAACTGGTACCGCAGTGGGAAATGTCTTGTGGAGTTCTCCTTTCCTTTTCCATACTCAGAAACCAGCTTGGTGTGCAACTCAGTTTTTCTTTATTTTTATTTTATTTGGTTATTTTTTGTTTGCGCTCGCTCTTTCGCTCTGAACTCAAGGGTAGTACATAGACACTACTTCTAGTAGTGCTGGACTGAATTTTGCACGTGGATTAGCTTTCCCTATTAACAGTGTCCCTCGCCATCAGGCGAACCCACTCCGACTTCAGAGGTACTTGTAATTTACGTCCCCAAGTCAAGGACGACAGGTCAACATTTTAGTCCAACTTTCCGGTGTAGGGGTTGAACCTCTTACCTCGGCATTAGTACATCGAATGTTTAAGATCACACGTTCTTATCCATTCGGTCATTCTGATCTATTCTCGGGTATTTGAACTTTGAACTCCACATCCGAGTAGCGTTTACATTAAACCTGATTATGATGCAGAACAACACATTCTGACCCACTGGAAATAGGTCAAGGTTGGTACCGGATTATTGTCAGCATTTCCTGTAAACGAAAATGGAGCAAACATCCGGATCACTTATCATGGCGAACGAGGAACAGGATGGACATAATTTTCATGAATAAACTTAGTTATTTGATGTATGTTGAAAGAGGGTGTATTTTTCAATCCGCTATGCTATTTCTAAATATAGTACTTGTTGATTGTTATTCAGTTTTGGCCACGTATATTGAAAGGCACATGATCAAATGGTTCGGCCATCTCGTTAAGACGCATTTATGTCAGCTACCAGTACTGGTGCTACACCAAAGAAGATCTGCTACGAGAGCAAGAGGGTGTCCGAGAAGAAACAAGATTCAGGATATCAAAGACATTGTACAATCACA
The DNA here is from genome assembly GCA_014155875.1 of Cepaea nemoralis. Taxonomy (NCBI): domain Eukaryota; kingdom Metazoa; phylum Mollusca; class Gastropoda; order Stylommatophora; family Helicidae; genus Cepaea; species Cepaea nemoralis. Next base: position 286,668 of record JACEFZ010020215.1, read on the forward strand.
CGGAATGACACTATTTTATGAGACCCATTGGGGGATGAAACGCCAGCTATTCCTCCTCACGACTCTAGACGGTAAAACTGGAAGATGATGATGTTAATGACTCTGTCTTAAGTCATCTGTGTATGTCAGCCTGCACCAAGGACATAACAGGCTTTGTTAGGATATCCCAATTAGACAGCTGTGCGTGTACAATCGCGGCATACTTCCGCCACAGATGGCCAACGGAATGTCGTGATATTTTGGTAGAGGCACATAAATAGAGACCGAAATAGGCGCTTCTTGTTTGATGTTTCCTGATTCTTGTATGACTTATTGTCGTGGTATAATCACGAATAGACACACAAGACATACGAAAAGAAAAGCAACATCATTCTTCTTCTTCTTCTTCTTCTTCTTCTTCTTCTTCTTCTTCTTCTTCTTCTTCTTCTTCTCCGTCTCCGTCTCCGTCTCCGTCTCCGTCTCCGTCTCCGTCTCCTTCTTCTTCTTCTTCTTCTTCTTCTTCTTCTTCTTCTTCTTCTTCTTCTTCTTCTTCTTCTTCTTCTTCTTCGTCTTCGTCTTCGTCTTCGTCTTCGTCTTCGTCTTCGTCTTCTTCGTCTTCTTCTTCTTCTTCTTCTTCTTCTTCTTCTTCTTCTTCTTCTTCTTCTTCTTCTTCTTCTTCTTCTTCTTCTTCTTCTTCTTCTTCTTCTTCTTCTTCTTCTTCTATGGCTGAGGGCTCGGTATTTGGGGGATGGTTGATTGGGAGTGTGTGGGTGGATGGGTGGAGGATGTGTGGGTGGGTGAGTGTGTGAGGGATGGCGGGGTGGGTGTGGGGGATGTGTGAGGGTTGGGGATGTGTGGTGGGTGCGGGATATGTGTGTTGGCTGGGGGGGGGGAGGAGATTGTGTGGTGAGGGAAGTGTGGGTCCGGGTGTGTGTGTGTGGGTGCTTGATGTGTGTATTGGCAGGGGTTGTTTGTGTGGGTGGTGGAATGTGTCATTGGGGATGTGTGTTTTGGCTGAGTGGTTAGGGGTGTTTGGCTGGAGAATGTGTGCGTGGGAGAGTGTATGTGGGGTAGGTGATGTGTGTGTGTAGTAGAGGAAATGTGGGAGTGGGGTGGGTGGGTGGGGGAATATATGTATGCATGGGGTGTGTGCGTGGTTGGGAAGTGTGTGTTTGGTGGATGTGTGGTGGGTCGGGGATGTGTGGGTGGATGGGGGATATTTCTAATAACATGGTAATATGCATTGTTTATGTTTACAACATTCATTTGACAATGTTTTGTTTTCCTATGTAAATGCATCATGCACTATTGATGAACGAAAGATGAGTGACTGAAAGGGCCGAATCATGTATGATACTGATGTTCCTCCACGCCATGATATCAAACTCTCCCGCATCTTCTCTCTTGGCCTCCCAATGCATCCCCCCCCCCCCCCCAACCTCCCCGTTGTGACGACAAACTCCAGCTTCCCCTTTCCCATGACATGCCCAAAGAAAGTGAACTGTCTTCTCCTGATGGGAGTAACTAGTTCTCTTTGTGAGTTCACTTCTTTGCTCTGTCTGTCCACGGTTTTCTCATCATCTTCTATAAAACCACATCACCGCAGCTTTCACTTGTCTGTTAACTGTCCATGATTGGCTTCTGCACATCAGGAATGATACAATATAGCTCTTAAGAATACTTTTGCTCACCTCAATTTACAACGATAAATCACAGAGTATTTTCTTCGTCTTGGAAATTATGCCTCTTCTTGGGCTATTCTCCATTTAAATCCCCGACTATTTCTTCTTTCTACTGTTATTAAATTACCCAAATACTTAAATACATTGACTAAAGCAACATTAGGATCTAGAATGTAAAATAGTTTATTTTCACGGTGGTGTAGCTGGAGTGGGAGACAACGCCCCAGCGAATCTGTTGGCTTCAAGAGTGGATGAGGTTGGGACACAAGTTTTAAGATTATTTGTGAACGACCGCTGGTTGAAGACACAATGAACCACCGCTGGGTGAAGTTAATTTATGAACCACCGCTGGGTGAAGACACAATGAACGACCACTGGTTGAAGACACAACGAACGACCGCTAGTTGAAGACACAACGAACGACCGCTAGTTGAAGACACAACGAACGACCGCTGGTTGAAGACAATCTATGAACCACCGCTGGTTGAAGTTATTCTATGAACCACCGCTAGTTGAAGACAGTCTTTGAACGACCGCTGGTTGAAGACGATCCCTGAACAAACGGTTGAAGACAATCTGTGAACAAACGGTTGAAAACCATCTGTGAACAAACGGTTGAAGACCATCTGTGAACAAACGGTTGAAGACCATCTGTGAACAAACGGTTGAAGACCATCTGTGAACAAACGGTTGAAGACCATCCGTAAACGAACGGTTGGAGACAATGATGGATGATACGACACATTTAGGGATGCTTGAGTTTGGATGTAACTATGATTCCAGCAAGGAGCGACTCCGACGAATTCTTGGACTGGACAATTGAGTATCGAACTGTTGGAGTCCCCCCACCCCCGATGTATCTCCACCTTGCCGGGGTAGGGGGAGGGGGGGGGGGGCTTGAGTGTTCCAGTGACCCCAAGCGCTATGCCGATGGATATACAACTACGTGTGGGCCAGCTCTTGAGATGGGGACCAGACTAAGAGAGACACAACCTGCTGCTCTGCAGGTAGACTGAGGATAACAGTCAAAAGCTCAAATCAGGTGCTCGCCATAAATACTTGGTCCAGATACATACCCTAAGGCTACCATCTGAGGGATATGGCTGAACGCCTTTAAGCCACTAACCCCTAGATGTGAGAGCCGGGCCGATACCCACATACCGCAACAACAACAAACGGAGGTGAGATGCTGAGCACGCTACATGCTTAGTTCAGATTCTTGTTCGAAGGCTCTCAGCTGGGGGATATAAGGGATCCCCGGATGAGAGCGCTGGCCGTTTCTCGCTCACTGCTGCACGGAGGTAAGGTGCTGAGCAGGCAAGCACATGTAGCCTACCTCGTGAGCGAGTACTAAAGGTAGAAAAGCGCCCCAGTCGCACGAAATGGTTACGGAAAATGTCTATATCTATACTCATAGAGTGAGTGCAGTCAAAGGTGAAAAACGTCTCATTAACACGAAATGGAACGCTTGGCTAGCGAATCCATTGCGTGGAAGTCCGAAGCTAAAACTTACCTAGTGGATGTCGTCCGCAGACTGACCGTTCCTGGTTTGTGCGGGTAGCGGCGAGTGGCTAACGAAATGCCCAATATATGGAAGTGAGGAATTAAAGCAGCCATGAGCAGGATATGGCGATTCCTCGGGTGAGCCCAGTCTCAGAGCAATATGTGCCGGCTCTGCAATTATGGAAGCCTCCTTGGATAGCGGGGAATGCCCATGGTCTGCCCCTGCCTTCCCTTGAGGGTTGATCGTGATGTCTTTGACCGTTCTACCTTGACCAGCTAAGATGTAGGCGACACTACAACAGCAAGAGTCTAACGTGTCTCGAAACCCGAGGAAGGCTAACCTCATTAAAAATGCCCGCCGAAGACGGATGTGCCGTTCTACGGGTGGCAAAATAAAAATTGGCACTACGCAATTACGTCCGAGTGAAATGTCTTTCGTGCTAAGAAAAGCTCTGACTAGCTAGTTTTCTGAATGTCCGCTGTGCCCGGAACAGCTCTGACGGGCACAGCAACAAGCACATGTCCGAATCGAAAACTCGCTGAGTGGATACCGCCTGCAGACCGGTCTGGTTTGTGCGGGAAAGACCCGTGGTGAACGGAATGCCCAAAACATTGAAGCGAGGAATTAAAGCAGCCATGAGCAGGACGTGACGATTCCCTCGGTGAGCCCAGCGCCAGGGCGCTATGTGTCTGCCCTGCAACTATAGAAGCCACCCTGGATGGCGAAAAATGCCATGGACTGTCCCTGCCTTCCCTTGAGGGTTGATCGTGAAACATTCGACTGTTCCAACTTGACCAGCTGGGATGTGGACGGCACCACAAAAGTGAGAGTCCCACAGGAATGCTAACCTGTCAAAAATGCACTCTAAAAGTCGGATGGTGTTGGCCCAAGGGTTTCGGCCCAAGGGTGCCTAACCAGACACACCACAATCACATCTGGAAAAAAAAACACTCCGGATGAACGCAAAAAAGAAGAAGAAGAAGAAGAAGAAGAAGAAGAGAAGAAGAAGAAGAAGAAGAAGAAGAAGGAGGAGGAGGAGGAGGAGGAGGAGGAGAAGAAGAAGAAGAAGGAAGAAGAAGAAGAAGAAGAAGAAGAACAAGAAGAACAAGAAGAACAAGAAGAACAAGAACAAGAACAAGAAGAACAAGAAGAAGAAGAACTGTTGGAGTGGGGGAAGTTAAGTAAGGAATTGTTGTAGTGGGGAATTATAGTGGAGAATTGTTGTAGTGAGGAATTGTTGGAGTTGGGAATTGTTGGAGTGGGGAATTGTTGGAGTGAGGAGTTGTTATAGTTGGGAATTGTTGTAGCTGGAAATTGTTGGAGTGGGGAATTGCTGTAGTCGGGAATTGATAGAATGTGGGAATTGTTGTAGTGGTGGAGATTGTTATAGTGGGAAATTGGTGTAGTAGGGAATTGTTATAGTGGGGAATTGTTGGAGTTATTGGGAATTGTTATAGTGGTGGGTAATTTTTATCGTAGTGGGGAATTCTTGTACTGGAAATTCATGTAGTGGGGAAACTGTTATTGTGGGAATTGTTATTGTGGGGAATTGTTAGAGCGAGGAATTGTTTTAGTGGGATTTCTTGGAGTGGGGATTTGAATGTAGTGAGGTATTGATGTATTGGGGAATTAGTGTAAGTGGAGCATCGTTGTAGCTGGAAATTGTTGGAGTGGTTAACTGTTGTAGTGGGACATTTTTGTAGATGGGAATTGTTGGATTGGGGGAATTGTTGGAGGTAGAATTGTTGGAGGGAGAATTGTTGGATGGAGAATTGTTGAAGTGGGGAATTGTTGGAATAGGGAGAATTGTTGGAGTCGGAAAGTGTTGGAGTGGGAAGTTGTTGGAGTGGTGAGTTGAGTATGGAACTGTTGGATGGTCGGAGTGGAGTATATAACTATTGTATCCTCTATCAAATGAGAAGTAAGGCGCCTTCTTATCCCGCTAGCCTACGGGACACCGTTAGGCAAGATACAGGGCCTGTTTATCCCCGGGTTCAGGGTCACGAGCAGCCAATATGGCAGGTGGATAGATGCATCTGGGGAGCACCCGACATATTGTTCTTGGTTCTTGTCTGAAGTATCGCGCCGGTAGACAGAAGATCTCTATGTAGAGACAATGGCTACGGTCACCGACCTGTATGGTCACTGCCAAGAAGGACAGTAACGACAAACTACCTTCTGTACACATCTCTCGGATATCATGTCTGTACACAATATATTCAGCGTGAGCGACGTTAAGGAGAGTTTAAGAACTGCCTCATCCGGTAGGGAACCGTTCGTGCTACAGATTCTGTCTGATCACGTCTAGTTGATGTGTGTACAGGTGAGCTAGGATTTCTCGTTCTTTCTTTGACAGTCAAGACAGGATGTGTTGATTCCCTGAAGGCAGGAGTTACGGTCATTGTTGGTTCAACAAGAGAGCTAGGACTTGTTGCTGATTTAATAGTCGAGCTAGGACTTGTTGCTGACTTAATAGTCGAGCTAGGACTTGTTGCGGTGATCCCTATATTCGAGCTAGCAATTTTTGTTAGTCCTATATTCCAGCTAGGACTTGGTGTGTCTAGGTGTATATTTAAAATAGGACGTGTTGTTTGTCCTAAATTCAAGGCATGACTTGTTGATCCTAGTTCTATCTTCGAGATGGTACTTTCTCTGTAGGTACGTAAGATAGGACTTTCTGTGACTGTCCGTTCAACATCCGAGGTAGGACTATCGGTGAGTGTCTGTTCATCAGAGAAGACAGGACTTTCTCTCACTGTCTGTTCAACATCCGAGGTAGGACTTTCTGTGAATGTTCGTTCAATAGCCCAGGCGGGACTTTCTGATACTGTCTGTTCAACCGCCGAGATAGGACTTTCTGTGACTGTCGGTTCATCAGCTGAGGTAGGACTTTCTGTGACTGTCGGTTCATCAGCCAAGGTAGAACTTTCTGTTACTGTCGGTTCATCAGCCGAGATAGGACTATCGATGCCTGATCGTTCAGCTGTCGAGGTAGGACTTTCTGTGACTGTCGGTTTAACAGTCGAGTTAGGACTTTTCTTTGGTATATTAGTAGTCCACATTTGGCTTGTCTCTGTGTGTCCGACAGTGGAGCCATGACTTTGTCGTTTCGGCACTTGATCTAGGAATATCTACAATTGTTGTAACAGTCGAAATAGGACCTATCGGTCCGCCACCTGATCTAGGACTTTTTACAATTGTTGTAACAGTCGAAATAAGATCTGTTGGCCTACTGCTTGATCTAAGGCTTTCTGTTAGTGTCATGTTAACATTCGAAACAGGTTTTTCTATTGTTGTCGCGTCAATACTCGGGCTAGGACTTTCTGTTGTTGTATCTCCAGAAGCCGTGCTAGGACTTTCTGTTGTTGTATCTCCAGAAGCCGTGATAGGACTTTCGATTGGTAGACATATATTGGAACTAGGACATGTGGGTCTGACACTGGGACTTTCCGCTGTTGTCGAACTCACGTGGAAACTAGGACTTTCGACAGTCAGTTTAACAGTTGCATCAGGACCTGCTATTGTCGAAATCAAATGGAAACTAGGACTTTCTTCAGCAGGTTTAACTGTTGTCTCAGGACTTGTTGTTATTGAACTCACATGGAAAATAGGACTTTCTCCAGCCGGTTTAACTGTTATCTCGGGACCTACTGTTGTCAAATTGACATGGAAACTAGGACTTTCTGCAGCTGTTGTCTCAGGACCTGCTGTTGCCGAACTCACATGGAAATTAGGACTTCCTAAAGCCGGTTTAACTGTTGTCACAGGACCTGTTGTTGTCGAACTCACATGGAGACTATGACTTTCTACAGCCGGTTTAACTGTTGTCTCAGGACCTGGACTTTCTACAACAGGTTTAACTGTTGTCTTAGGACCTGGACTTTCTACAGCCGGTTTAACTGTTGTCTCAGGACCTGGACTTTCTACAGTTGGTTTAACTGTTGTCTTAGGACCTGCTTTTGTCGAACTCACGTAGAAACTAGGACTTTCTACAGCCGCTTTAACTGTTGTCTCAGGACCTGTTGTTGTTAAATTGACATGGAAACTAGGGCTTTCTACAGTTGGTTTAACTGTTGTCTCAGGACCTGGACTTTCTATAGCAGGTGTAACTGTTGTCTTAGGACCTGAACTTTCTGCAGCCTGTTTTACTGTTGTCTCAGGACCTGTTGTTGTTGAACTCACGTGGAAACTAGGACTTTCTACAGCTGTTGTCTCAGGACCTGCTGTTGCCGAACTCACATGGAAATTAGGACTTTCTAAAGCCGGTTTAACTGTTGTCTCAGGACCTGCTGTTGCCGAACTCACATGGAAATTAGGACTTTCTAAAGCCGGTTTAACTGTTGTCTCAGGACCTGCTGTTGCCGAACTCACATGGAGACTAGGACTTTCTAAAGCCGGTTTAACTGTTGTCTCAGGACCTGTTGTTGTTGAACTCACGTGGAAACTAGAACTTTCTACAGCCGATTTAACTGTTGTCTCAGGACCTGTTGTTGTTAAATTGACATGGAAACTAGGACTTTCTACAGTTGGTTTAACTGTTGTCTCAGGACCTGTACTTTCTATAGCAGGTTTAACTGTTGTCTTAGGACCTGAACTTTCTGCAGCCTGTTTTACTGTTGTCTCAGGACCTGTTGTTGTTGAACTCACGTGGAAACTAGGACTTTCTACAGCCGGTTTAACTGTTGTCTCAGGACCTGGACTTTCTACGGTTGATTTAACTGTTGTCTTAGGACCTGCTTTTGTCGAACTCACGTAGAAATTAGGACTTTCTAAAGCCGGTTTAACTGTTTTCTCAGGACCTGTTGTTGTCGAACTCACATGGAGACTAGGACTTTCTACAGCCGTTTTAACTGTTGTCTCAGGACCTGGACTTTCTACAGTTGGTTTAACTGTTGTCTTAAGACCTGCTTTTGTCGTACTCACGTAGAAATTAGGACTTTCTACAGCCGGTTTAACTGTTGTCTCAGGACCTGTTGTTGTTAAATTGACATGGAAACTAGGACTTTCTACAGCTCTTGTCTCAGGTTCTGCTGTTGTCGAACTCACGTGGAGACTATGACTTTCTACAGCCGGTTTAACTGTTGTCTCAGGACCGGCTGTTGCCGAACTCACATGGAAACTAGGACTTTCTACAGCCGGTTTAACTGTTGTCTCAGGACCTGTTGTTGTTAAATGGACATGGAAACTAGGACTTTCTACAGTTGGTTTAACTGTTGTCTCAGGACCTGTACTTTCTATAGCAGGTTTAACTGTTGTCTTAGGACCTGAACTTTCTGCAGCCTGTTTTACTGTTGTCTCAGGACCTGCTTTTGTCGAACTCACGTAGAAATTAGGACTTTCTAAAGCCGGTTTAACTGTTTTCTCAGGACCTGTTGTTGTCAAACTCACATGGAGACTAGGACTTTCTACAGCCGGTTTAACTGTTGTCTCAGGACCTGGACTTTCTTCAATCGGTTTAACTGTTGTCTCAGGACCTGGACTTTCTACAGTTGGTTTAACTGTTTTCTTAGGACCTGCTTTTGTCGAACTCACGTAGAAACTAGAACTTTCTACAGCCGGTTTAAATGTTGTCTCAGGACCTGTTGTTGTTAAATTGACATGGAAACTAGGACTTTCTACAGTTGGTTTAACTGTTGTCTCAGGACCTGGACTTTCTATAGCAGGTTTAACTGTTGTCTTAGGACCTGAACTTTCTGCAGCCTGTTTTACTGTTGTCTCAGGACCTGTTGTTGTTGAACTCACGTGGAAACTAGGACTTTCTACAGCCGGTTTAACTGTTGTCTCAGGACCTGGACTTTCTACAGTTGGTTTAACTGTTGTCTTAAGACCTGCTTTTGTCGTACTCACGTAGAAATTAGGACTTTCTACAGCCGGTTTAACTGTTGTCTCAGGACCTGTTGTTGTTAAATTGACATGGAAACTAGGACTTTCTACAGCTGTTGTCTCAGGTTCTGCTGTTGTCGAACTTACGTGGAGACTATGACTTTCTACAGCCGGTTTAACTGTTGTCTCAGGACTTGTTGTTGTTAAATTGACATGGAAACTAGGACTTTGTACAGCTGTTGTCTCAGGTTCTGCTGTTGTCGAACTCACGTGGAGACTATGACTTTCTACAGCAGGTTTAACTGTTGTCTCAGGACCGGCTGTTGCCGAACTCACATGGAAACTAGGACTTTCTACAGCCGGTTTAACTGTTGTCTCAGGACCTGTTGTTGTTAAATTGACATGGAAACTAGGACTTTCTACAGTTGGTTTAACTGTTGTCTCAGGACCTGTACTTTCTATAGCAGGTTTAACTGTTGTCTTAGGACCTGAACTTTCTGCAGCCTGTTTTACTGTTGACTCAGGACCTGTTGTTGTTGAACTCACGTGGAAACTAGGACTTTCTACAGCCGGTTTAACTGTTGTCTCAGGACCTGGACTTTCTACGGTTGATTTAACTGTTGCCTTAGGACCTGCTTTTGTCGAACTCACGTAGAAATTAGGACTTTCTAAAGCCGGTTTAACTGTTTTCTCAGGACCTGTTGTTGTCGAACTCACATGGAGACTAGGACTTTCTACAGCCGGTTTAACTGTTGTCTCAGGACCTGGACTTTCTTCAATCGATTTAACTGTTGTCTCAGGACCTGGACTTTCTACAGTTGGTTTAACTGTTTTCTTAGGACCTGCTTTTGTCGAACTCACGTAGAAACTAGAACTTTCTACAGCCGGTTTAAATGTTGTCTCAGGACCTGTTGTTGTTAAATTGACATGGAAACTAGGACTTTCTACAGTTGGTTTAACTGTTGTCTCAGGACCTGGACTTTCTATAGCAGGTTTAACTGTTGTCTTAGGACCTGAACTTTCTGCAGCCTGTTTTACTGTTGTCTCAGGACCTGTTGTTGTTGAACTCACGTGGAAACTAGGACTTTCTACAGCCGGTTTAACTGTTGTCTCAGGACCTGTTGTTGTTAAATTGACATGGAAACTAGGACTTTCTACAGCTGTTGTCTCAGGTTCTGCTGTTGTCGAACTCACGTGGAGACTATGACTTTCTACAGCAGGTTTAACTGTTGTCTCAGGACCGGCTGTTGCCGAACTCACATGGAAACTAGGACTTTCTACAGCCGGTTTAACTGTTGTCTCAGGGCCTGGGCTTTCTGAAGCCGGTTTAACTGTTGTCTCAGGACCTGCTGTTGTCGAACTCACACGGAAACTAGGAATTTCTACAGCCGGTTTAACTGTTGTCTCAGGACCTGTTGTCGTGGGTGGAACTGAAATAATACTCATCGTCCTTTGGTCTCGGCAGATGACCAGGATGTCCTCTCTGTTAGGGACAGGGTGGTGTCCGTTGGCGAGTCCTACACAGCTAGGGTGGTGGCGATTACATTCTGCACAACTCGGGTCCGAACAGTTGTACTTCTGTAGGTACTGGTGATATTCACCTGGAGAATACATATGTCTTCTGTTAGATATCAGTGTGTTTGTTTGTTTGTGCAGACATTGTTAATGTGTTCAAGATAATACAATGTTTACAACTGAACTGTTTGTGTGCTGATGACGGTTTTTTTGTTTTTTTTTTAATTATCTGCAGCGTCGCGTAGTTCTTTTGTGATTACTAGTTTCAGAGGAAGACAAATTGTTGGGAAACCCTTGAGGCCACTGAGACAGCACGTGATCAAATTCAATAGTTTTGATTGGCGCTCATATAGGTAGAAGACACAAGCAGAGAAGGACATACTTTTGTATGTAACCAGCGCGCGTATCCGGCCTCACAACATGACAGTAAATGTTTAGTGGTTAAATGTGCGTTGTTTAACGTTAATTTGCGATGTGTTTATATAAACAAAACATGACACCGAACAATGATTGAGGCACATGTCAGTTAGTGCTTTAAGTTAACTGTGTGACATAGAACAATGACTGGGGTATCTGTTAGCTAGTGTTATACGGTGTCTGTGAGACATAGAACAATGACGTGGGTATCTGTTAGCTAGTGTTATAAGTTAACTGTGAGACATAGAACAATGACTGAGGTATCTGTTAGCTAGTGTTACACGTTAACTGTGAGACATAGAACAATGACTGAGGTACTTGTTAGCTAGTGCTATAAGTTAACTGTGAGACATAGAACAATGACCGAGGTACTTGTTAGCTAGTGCTATAAGTTAACTGTGAGACATAGAACAATGACTGAGGTACTTGTTAGCTAGTGTTATAAGTTAACTGTGAGACATAGAACAATGACTGAGGTACTTGTTAGCTAGTGCTATAAGTTAACTGTGAGACATAGAACAATGACTGAGGTACTTGTTAGCTAGTGCTATAAGTTAACTGTGAGACATAGAACAATGACTGAGGTACTTGTTAGCTAGTGCTATAAGTTAACTGTGAGACATAGAACAATGACTGAGATACTTGTTAGCTAGTGCTATAAGTTAACTGTGAGACATAGAACAATGACTGAGGTACTTGTTAGCTAGTGCTATAAGTTAACTGTGAGACATAGAACAATGACTGAGGTACTTGTTAGCTAGTGCTATAAGTTAACTGTGAGACATAGAACAATGACTGAGGTACTTGTTAGCTAGTGCTATAAGTTAACTGTGAGACATAGAACAATGACTGAGGTACTTGTTAGCTAGTGTTACACGTTAACTGTGAGACATAGAACAATGACTGAGGTACTTGTTAGCTAGTGCTATAAGTTAACTGTGAGACATAGAACAATGACTGAGGTACTTGTTAGCTAGTGCTATAAGTTAACTGTGAGACATAGAACAATGACTGAGGTACTTGTTAGCTAGTGCTATAAGTTAACTGTGAGACATAGAACAATGACTGAGGTACTTGTTAGCTAGTGTTACACGTTAACTGTGAGACATAGAACAATGACGTGGGTATCTGTTAGCTAGTGTTATAAGTTAACTGTGAGACATAGAACAATGACTGAGGTATCTGTTAGCTAGTGTTATAAGTTAACTGTGAGACATAGAACAATGACTGAGGTACTTGTTAGCTAGTGTTACACGTTAACTGTGAGACATAGAACAATGACTGAGGTACTTGTTAGCTAGTGTTACACGTTAACTGTGAGACATAGAACAATGGCTGTCGCACCTGGTAGCTAGTGTTAACTGTGTTAAACCTGTTATATTATGAAGATGATGATGTTAACAACGATGACACCATATTTTGTCTTCTGTCATCCTGTATCCACCCCTGGGACATAGACCCTCCATATTGTGCCTTCTCCCACTATCCACCATTGGCACATATACCTTCCATATTGTGTAGCCTAACGTATGTACAGACGGGAGCTGGCGGAGTTGACAGCAAGCTGCGTTGGTATTGTATGAGCATGGTCGGACGCCGGGTCATCACATGTGCCTCGTCGCTTGCCAAAATGAGGGACAGAATGGCCGCCACTTCCTCCTTGCTCTCGGCCTACATTGCAATGGAAGAGTATGATATTTTGTATAACTCAGGTTGCTGGCAGCTGGTTCGGATCTCCTTTACTTGATGAGAGATTCTGAAGAAACGGTAATTCCCCGAGCAGACTCGGCAGCAGTTTTCCATGCAGCTTCTCTGAGCAGAAACAGGTGGATTGATCAGTAGAATCTGTTGGATTTTTCCCCGCAGGGCATGCTGGGATGGTGGGAAACTAATAAGTGGGTGGATTGTCTGGGTCTCCATCATTGGGTGAGGTACTGGAGCACGATAAGGTAATTGTAATCAGGGCTCTTTGGGATCAAATGTGTAATGGGGAAACACAGATAACCTATCATGACTTGGAAAGAATGGCGCGGCAGGAAGTGACCCTTAGGATCTGGTTGACTCTCAGCACCCGAGTAGAGATCAGACAAACACATAATCAGAATGTACCTGGTATTATTAGTAATGGGACTCTTCGCTGCTTGTTGAAGATGGGAACGGAGCATGTATGGGAGTATCCCGAATGATGTGATGTCGGTTCTTGATCCAGCAAACCTCGGGCAGATGTCACAGAACACGCTAGACAAGGGAAAGATGGCAGTACTGGAACACTGAAGATGGTACCGGGTATTTGTAAAGTCTCACTACACTTTGTCTGTAGAAAAATCTTGAAAAATGAAGTATATGATCTCATCAACAAACAAAAAAAACGTGCGCCACAGTCCATCGTGAAGCAATATGCAGCGAATGGCTGTCGTCTGCTTTAGTAATTCTTTGCACTCCAAACAGAATGGTGTAATCAACGGAAGAAAGAATGATTTGGTTGAACAAGTATTTCGAAATGGCGGTCGATACATACGGAAATAACACCAGAGACGTTGCAGAAGGTATTTGACAACATGATGAGTCATGACCACGCCTGTTAAAATATATACTTCATTGGAACTTTCCAGCTTCCCCAAAAACAGCGTTAGACCATAGCAGTAACTATTGTAACTAATTTAATGAATTTTTCAGCACGTTTGTTTGATGACGTCATGTACTTCATATTTTTTAAAAGTGACCTACATTCAAAGTGTAATGAGACTTTACAAACACCTTGTATAATGTTAGTTCACACAATGATACGACGTGTTGAAGAAACGTGAGCGTGAGTCTAAAGTATACCTACACGGAGAGCGAGGGTCGAACCTCTCCTCACACGAGACGAATCTGTAGTCCTTGCACGACCCGGTGTGAGTTGAGTAGAGCGACGGGTAGGGACACTCCAAGAGGTACTCCATGTACTGGCTCTCGCTCCCGCTGACCGAGCAGTCGAAATAGTGCGCGCACTGACCCGAGTCCGGCACAGTGGCCAGCGGATTGTGCCGGCAAATCTCCCGGATGTGATCTGTTCAATTAGAAAGTTGCAACGTTATAATTACTGAAACGGTTATTGAAAGTAAAACAAAAAACACATAATTAACCTCTCTTTTAACTCTTCCAGTATGATGAAGGCCGGCTCAATGGCAAAGGCGTTACGGACTCAGTTCGTAATCCGGATTACCCGCTGTCGAAACACAGCTGCGCGTGATTTGGCAGCTGTCCTCGTTGCCTTGTTATTTTTTTTTTTTTAACGAAATGCCGGTCGTTCAGAAAACAACGGCAAACTACTGAACGTAAACTTGCCGAGAGATCACAACAGCAAAAAATGCTGGTGTTGACTGCAACGTTCCATAAAGGATATGCAACTAACTTTTAGTATTATGCAGAAGAACAGTTAGACCATCACGGCTCGGAGAGAATGGTGCTGCAGGCAGTGACCAGAGGGTTTGGACGAAACTCTGGATTCCTGGGAAAAGCTAGACGGCCACATAATCAGAAGCTACTGGTACCATATTAGTTTTGGGGCTCTTCGCTGGCTGTTACAGCTCAACTCGGCTTAGCTCTTCCAACCTATTCCACGTCTTGAGGAATATGATTATCGCCATCGTTAAATGTCATGCTAGCTGGCGTAGGCCTTCATGTCTCTCCACAGATCTCGGTCTTTGGTGATCTGGATCAACCCTGCTGATGATATTCCTCCATGCCACCGTCTCAGTCCAGCACCATTTCTCTTGGTCAGCCTATGCATCTTCTCCATGGATGGACTAGAATACGAGTGATATATTGTTTCATCTGGATGTATAGAATTTCAACAATGCCGAAGTCACTCTAACAGGCTTTGGGAAATCTCGGCATCATCATTGTAACTTCATTATCATGCGCTGTGCCAAATGGCACAGGCGGTAATGTATTTCTCCAAACCTCGGTTCCTGGAGTGCTGGATCAATTCCATTGCTGATATTCCTCCATGTCAATGCCTGTCCATCCAGCATAATTTGTCTCGATCTGTCTGCAATTGCCTCTTCTACCACTTGTCTTTCCAGATGTCACGATTTTTTCCAGCGGCGGATGGGTAGCGGATGCAGTTCGTAATCCCGAATACAGCGTTCGAAACACAGCTGCGGGCGATTTGGCAGCAGACCGGCCTGCGTTTGATTTTTCATAAAATGGTAAAGGTGCAGGTCATTCAGAAGCAATGGCAAACTGCTAAACGTATACTTGCCAAGAGATCACAAACATACAAAAAATGCTGGTATTGACTGTGACGTCCTGTAAAGGATATGCACCTAACTTTAACTGTTCTCACCACATGCCCAAACAGCATTGTCTGTTTCTTATATTTGAATATTAAGTTCTACGTTGACTAGCCTCTTCCACGCAGTTGTTGTTAGTTAATCTGGCAGTCCAAAGTATTCGTAACATTCGTTTCGTCTCACGAACCACATCTCTGCTGCTTCCAAGTTCTTCCTAATTTGTTCGCTCACAGTCCATGATTCACTGCCACACAGCAAGACAGGTTCTATGTAACATTTTAGTACTTCCTGTCTGCCATTGTATGAGAGTGACTTATTACAATGTGAAGGATATTCTGTGTAATATATCTTTGCTAATCAGGCGACACAGAAAGTTCTTGGGAATCATGTCAGGACAATCAGGGTGTACTGAAGTCAACATTGATAATTAATCATGGATAATTAGTCATGGGTTATTAGTAGACCAGTGAGATATTATGTGGAGGCTGCAGAGTTGTGATTGTATACAAGAATGGTAATAACACAATAGATGGTTCAAGAGCGTAATGAAGATATACTGAAAGAAGTTTGTGGACAGACATGATCACCAACGCCACACGGCACCGAATATAAGACGATTGGCAGTACAGGAGACAGAAGGATGTGGACAGACATGATCACCAACGCCACACGGCACCGAATATAAGACGATTGGCAGTACAGGAGACAGAAGGTTGTGGACAGACATGATCTCCAACGCCACACGCTACGGACTATAAGAAGATTGGCAGTACACGAGACAGAAGGCTGTGGACAGACATGATCACCAACGCCACACAGCATGGACTATAAGAAGATTGGCAGTACACGAGACAGAAGGCTGTGGACAGACATGATCACCAACGCCACACAGCATGGAATATAAGAACATTGGTAGTACACGAGACAGAAGGTTGTGGACAGACATGATCACCAACGCCACACGGTATGGACTATAAGATTGCCAGTACAGGAGACAGAAGGCTGTGGACAGACATGATCACCAACGCCACACGACATGGACTATGAGAAGAAGACTTAATAAATAAAACACTTTTTATCTTCAAAAACTGCATCCTTTGCTTGGCCTATTGTGCTTATATTCTCTGCCACACATAATCCATCATGTGTCATGATTGCCCCTACTTATTCACATTTTTTGACTGGGTCTCAAACAGTTTCTCGTCTATTATAACATTACTGTCTGCTGTTTTCTTATTCAGATGTCGACGTCTGTGACTTAGGTTTCGTGATCACAGTTTCACAATCCGACATATCGACTTCCAAGTCAGCCCAAGCGATTGGGCAGCAGATCATCTTGCGTTAATTTCCATAATGTTATGAGCGTCGGCAGTTTAGAAAGCAATGACAAACTAATGCTGCATTGTCATTTGCTGGGCGTTGCCATAAATCCAACACTATGTTGATTTTGTAGGTAATTTTACCTTCAGTAGTTTGCCATTGCTTTCTGCAGAAGAAGTCCACGTTTACGCCAAACTGACCGGTGTAGAGACTGATCCCGCTACCCCGAAGTCATCGCGCTGGAAGTGTAATGGCAAGCGTATCAAGTCCAGTGGCCATGCTAACTTCTAATGGCAAGCTACTGAGCGTAGAACTGCCTAAAATATCACAAACAGCCAATACATGCTGGGGCTAACTGCGATGTCCTGTAAACTGTTGTGTTAATTGTCTGATATAACTATGGTCTGTGTTCCTGTTACTTAAGGATAGTCTAGAACTGTTTAGATTCTAGCCGGTTTTGAGTGGCCCCAGCAAAACTAGCAATTACAAGGTGAAATAACTTGATAATAATGTACATAATAGTAATAAAATAACTCACGCCAGATGGCGCCCACACAACGTGATGCATTGACTTCTGCGGCCGGTACACATTTGGTGTTGACCTCTGCCGACATGTACAGTTTGCCCACGGGACAACTAGCCGGGACAGCCTGGACACAGTCGGGTTTGTGGTTAGACATTTCAGAAACGAACATCACTATAACAATGGTAGTAGTGATCGCAGCAGCAGCAGCAGCAGCAGTAGTAGTATAAGTGGCAGTAGGTAATAGTAGTAGTAACAGCAGTAATAGTAGAAGAAGTAGTAGTGGCAGAGATGGTGATGATAGTAGTATTATTAATACTGTATTAGAAGTACACGTTCATACAGGTCCAGACACTTGGTGTGAGACACTCAGCTGAGGGATATGGCTGAACGTCTCTAAGTCAAATCTCCAGGATGTGAGGGTCTGGCCGCTATAAACCTTCTGCTCTTGGAGGTTTGATGCTGAGCCGTCAGCATCTGCAGCCTACCTTGTTCCAGACGTACTGGTTATCCTTTCCTCTTGAGTAAACAAGGCAAGGCCGAGAGAGGGATCATGCTGCATGGGCAACACATGTTCTCTGAATCCAAGCCCAGGCATTGTGTGATGGAATTCTAGCTCTAGTTCCAATCCACATTTTTTTTTCTTTGGGTCTGTAAAGACGGCAAGGTGCCACTTACGAATAATAGTATTTTGTCAGGTCTTAGTCAGATATGACTGAGCTACCGTATGACAGTAGACGGTACTACCTGCTTTCTGTTAGCGCCGAACGTTGGGACGGCGCTACCAAACCCGACACCCCACATTGTGCCAACGGTTTCGGACGGAGGAGCGCAATTGGGAGGGTACAAGCCTTATTCTTGGTGCGAGGGAATGCAACCTAAAGACAAAATGTCGTGGCAGGGCAGACCAAGCCCTAAGCATTGGTTGGCAACTGGTCTAGGATCGAAGCTCCAACAGGTGGAAAGTTAGAGCAATGCTTTGCTGATCCGGCAGCTTCTGCAGCTTATCTTGTTCCAGATGTATTGGTGTGACCTTTCCTCTGGAATAAACTAGGCAGACCGAGAGAGGGATCATGCTGCATGGGCAACACATGGTCTCTATATTTCAGCCCAGGCTTTGTGCTATGAACTATCCCTGGTCTTACAAACTATCGTCTGTCAAGACGGCAAGGTGCCAATGATTAATAATAGTAAGAGTAGTAGCTGAATCAGCAACATGGTATTATTATTATTATTATTATTATTAGTAGTAGTAGTAGTAGTAGTAGTAGTAGTAGTAGTAGTAGTAGTAGT